>JAVSCE010016841.1:0-62796 GCA_032199065.1 Smutsia gigantea
GTAAACTCCTGTCAACACCATGGTTAGATGCCAAACTTCACCTTTAATGCACAGCTCGTCGCCCCAAACTCGGTGTCAGTCTCCTTCCCAGGAAACCCAACCAGCAACAATCAATATACAGAGATAACAGCTTATCTTTTTTAATAGTTGTAATTTAATATATAGGTGTACAAGAACACATATATATGGTACATTAAAATTTTTTAATATATGTACCAGCATTTGAATTGACCTGTAGAAGTTTGTGATTAAATTATGATTTATGAATAAGTTGGGAAAAATATAATGGCACAATTTGTCACAAAATCCTGAGTATATATATATTGAGCCGAAAATGTAAATCAAAGAGCAAAAAATACTAAGTTGTGGCATGATACATCTAAGCTGTGATTTATATATATTTTTCTAACTTTCTATAAAGAATTCTTATATCCTGACCTAAAGGATTATTATTGTTTTTTTAGGGTAATACAGTTTGGGAATGTGGATGAATGTTGTTGTACTTAGATGGAAAGCTTATTCGTTTCTGTATTTGGAATGCTAAAATCCTGAAATTGTGCTTTATATTACTTATAACATCCCTGCTATTTTTGCTTGGGTTGAGAACAGGTAAAAATTCAGCATTCAGACAAACTGACCCTGTAGCCTCCAATGCCCACCACCAAATTCTAGCCCCCGGATGGTAGGGCTAGATCTTCCCACTAAGTGACATTATGTGACTGTATACTATTGAGGGTTCCCTAAGAAACATAACCTATACAACCAATAGGATATATTTATGATTTAAAGGAATTTGCTCACGCAATTATGGGGGCCCAAAAGATCTGCACTCTGTTATCTGCAAGCTGGAGAACCAGGAAAGCCCGTGGTGTGATTTATTCTGAGTCTGAAGACCTGATAACCAGGGGAGCCAATGGTGTAAGTCTTACTCCAAGTCCAAAGTCTCAAGAAATGGGAAGCTGATGGTTTAAGTTCCAGTTCTAGTCCAAAGGCCGGAGAACCAGAAGCACTGATGCCCAAGGACACGCTAGGGTGGATGTCCTAGCTCAAATGGAGAGCAAATTCACCCTTCCTCTGCCTTTTTGTTCTATTTAGATCCTTGAATGATGCCCACCCATTTGGTGAGGGTGACCTTAATCTATCAGTCAAATGCTAATATCTTCCAGAAACACCCTCACAGACACATGCAGAAATAATGTTTTACCAGCTATCTGGGCATCCTTTAGTCCAACCAAACTGACACATAAAATTAACCATCCCAGTGACATTAGAATAGTTATTTAAACATTATATCTGGAATTTACCAGCTTAAGATGGAGTTGGACTGTTATTCATGAAGCCTCCTCCAGTGTTAACCAGATATTTTATTTTTTAAATAAATAAAGTGTTGCAGATATTGTTACAAACCCTTTTGTCTCCCTGATCTGTGCTTCCTTCCAATCCTCCCCCACAGTTCTAAAGCATCCTTCCTAAATGCTGAATCTTTAAAAATCTTTTTATATACTGCTGGTCATATGTAACTTATAAGGATTAGTAATTTTTTTTTTGATTTAAAATGATTGCTGTTACCCCTATGTTTCTTGCAGCACTATAGGCAATAGCCAAAATACAGAAGCAACCTAAGTGTCCATCAGAAGATGAATGGATAAAGAAGATGTGGTACATATATACAATGGAATATTATTCAGCCATAAGAAGAAAAGGAATCCTGCCATTTGCAACAACATGGATGGATCTACTGGGTATTCTTCTCAGTGCAATAAGCCAGATGGAGAAAGACAAATACCATATGATTTCATTTATTTGTGAAATATAAAAACAAAGCAAAACAGAAGGAACAAAATAGCAGTAGACTCATAGACACTGAGAAGGGACTAGTGGTTACCATGAGGGAGGGGTTGCGGTGGGTGGCAGGGGAGGGAGAGGGAGATACAGGGGCACAATAATTTGCAATCACAATATAAGTTTGTCACGGGAACAGTAGAACAGCATGGAGAACATAATCAGTGATTCTGTAACATCTATCTATGTTGATAGATAGTAACCACACTAAAGGGGGTGAGAATTTGATAAGGTGGGTAACTGTTGAACCACTGTGTTGTACATTTGAAACCAACATAAGATTGTGTATAAATGATAATTCAACCTAAAAAGTTATTACTGTTTGCTAGCTCCAAGAAGACTTTCAAGAAATTAATAGTACTTTGTCAGAACCTGCCAACGGAATTACTAGTTTGAATGCTAGTAATTAATATGATGTGTGATTCATCAAGAGATTGTGAGTGGAATTGATGAAATGTGCTTTAAACTATGAAAATTATGATCCTAGAAGAAGAGGGAATGTGCTTTTATGACTCTAACCTAAATCAGTCTTGGTGATTTCTAGCCCAAAGAATATGATATGATCTTGATCGTGTATCTGCTTACTGTAGGTTGTCATCCATGCACTGGTAACAGAAAAAGTATTAGTAGTCTGGTACATGGATGTTCCCTGAAGAAATATTTATTTTTAAAAATCCTATATTTACAACTTGTGACTATCCTATTAGTGAAAATGAAGTTCAGAACAGCCTATGTAACCTGAATGACATACCTCAAAATGTTTTTTTTATCACCTAAAGAAAGTAATGTTTCAGAAGTGGTAGGAATGAAATGGGAGTCTCCTTAAACTAAATAAAATATGTTATTCAGGGATCTCACATAAACAAAAAGAGGGGAATGACAAGTGAATCTCTTTTAATTGGAAGAACTTGGAAAAAACAAGAATGCAACTAGGTCTCAGGAACAGAGAACTTGAATGACTTCAAAACTTCTGTCTCTTATTTGTGCTCTGCATGTCTGCTACATTTTCTCTCATTTGTTTTTTTCTAAATTATAGGAATTATGGTTGCAAAACTCTTAACTTCACTGACATACCTATAATGGTACTGACTCTCATGGTCATATGTTAAAAGTAATCCTAGGGAAGGAAGAGTTCTAAGTCAGGTGTCCACACCTGGATCAATCAACAAAGTCCAGCAGGGCTGGGGTTTAACTTGAGTTATACACTCATTCTTGGGCCAGTCAACTCTGACTGGGAACAAAGTTAGCATTTGTAACAACATACTAACTTCTGTATAATTCAGAGAGTTGGAGAAAAGGGAAGAGCAGGTTACAGAAAGGGAGAAAGAGTGATGTGCTGTCATGAAAGCAGTGTTTAGTATAGAAGAAAACCCAAGGTAAGAGCTAAGATCATACACAGGTGAGTATTTACCCAGATCAACCACCCTAGACATTGTAAAATGAATAAGCTCTAACAACAACAGAGTAAAAAGTAAGGCACATTTTTAAAGAACAGAGGGATACGTATTGATTGATGTATTACAATGCTTACCTCTGGGGAATATGCCAGGGGAAGGGGCCATGGGGAGACTTCCACTTTTTACACTACTATAGTATTTGAAATATTTATGGGTATATGTACACTTGTAGCAACCCAAAGCTTGTGATGAAATAGCAAACAAAGAAGACTCAAGACTCCTTACAAGTCAGTTAAGCATCAGTAATAGGGGAATATTATATACTGGGAAATTTACAGAGGTGTCATGTGTGATTAAAAAGACATGCCAGAACCTATAGAATGTAATAATTATCGATTCTGCTAGATTGAAATGAAGAGAGAGTAGCTGTTCTACTTCTGGAAGAACAAAAATAGCCTCCAAGTGATGAGCCTGGTACAGTACTGCTATGAGGCCACCAAGTGCATTGCATTCCAGACAGAAAAGAAATACTAAGTCATCAGAGGATTCTGAGGCAAGAGAAAGCTGGTTAGCCATTATTGAACTACTTCTAAGGCCTAGGTTGTTAAAATAGACCTGTAACCAGTAATTTAAAAAATAACAGCAAAAAATGGGGTCGGGCGTAAATTTAAGTAGTTCAAGGAACTAAAAGCAAGGCATGATACAAAGTGATGAGTACACTTCCCCAGTGAGAAGGGAGTGGGGAAGTGTAATGTGTTGCCTGGTTAGGCAGAACTTGACATTTGTTTTAACAAATTTAAAAATTACCAGCTGCTACTCTAAGCAGAGACAGAATTTCACTTTATAGCAGATCTTTTTTTCTGAAAAGCATAGTTAGAGTGGCTGCTTCTACTTATACAAATGTAAAAAGATAGGTACCTCCTTAGCCTTTATTTTGTAGCTTGACAAAGAAGGCTGCCCTGCCTAATACCTCTTGATATGTAAATGTTCATAGAAAACAGGTAGCCTCCTGGGTGGAAAGGAACGGAAACCTTGACCTCTTCTCTTTTGATATTCTAATTTATACAATTTACTTAGTAAATTGAGATGGTCACAAATAATGCCCTCTGGCAGTAAAGAACACTGAGGGTACTAGGAATTAACCAGGAAGGAAGGGGGCCTCTGGGATAGGGATAAAGTCCTATGTGGCTTAGCGTGTGCCTTACAAGGAAGCTTTCCCCTTCCTGTTTCAAATCTAACTTGTCTTAAAGCGTGTGTTCCCAAATATATGTTAAAATGCCATAGCTTTGGGGCTCCAGTCCTAGAGTGATCTGTACCCTAATTGGACGAGCAAGACTATTATTATATTAGTAGACAAAATCATAACCCCAAATAGGGCTGTTAGTGAACTGGTCCACTTTTCTAATTTTCTCTTCGGCAGCTAAGCAGTTTGGAATTAGAACAGGCCTCCTTGGACAGAGTAAGTTTCTAGGCTATTAAATAATTCAGAGGTTAATGCCTAAGCAGAACATACTCCTCCAATATGAAACTCCCAAAATTCAATAAAGATAATCTAGGTATAAATTTAGGGATGCACAACTGGATTGTATTTTTAACCAAGGAACTTAAAAGGGGTTGCAATATATTCTGTCTGAACAACAATTGTGCTTCAGGGAGAGGAGGTTGGTGGTGGTCTACCTGTCATGTTTAAAAGCCAAGTTCAGAAAGATAAATTTGGCTGTGTGTTGCCTGCCTATTCAGGGCCTTGAAATACAAATATGGTAGTTGACCTGTGGTCCAAGAACCTTCCTATACCAGAATTTAAAAAGCTGGTGATACCTGTCATTATTAAATAGATTATAAAAGTCGGAGACAGCCCCATAAAATTAATCGTGCAAATTTGCTTCCAGATGAATGCTGATGAAGGTAAATGGAGTCTGAAACAGTACTACTTTCTCTTACGCCTCACCAAACATGTTTCTTTCCCTGAATTCTCTGTGCTGGTTAAGGATAAGATCATCTTCCAGTCACTGTTTTTTTACCAATCTAGTCATCAATCATCTCTCCAATGACTCTTTCACCCTCCACATCTACAAAGTCATGAGAAATGAACAATTCTTTTCATATTTTCAAATATTCTTTTTCCTCATTCTCACTATCTTTGTGTAGTGGACATATTTAGCTCTACAGCTCAGTTTTCTCTTTCTGGTGATAGTAATTCTCTTCTTTGGGTGACCTACTCCTCTCCCACTCTAACCATGCGACCCTTTGGGGGCCTTCTCACAGATCCCCTTACTCCAGCCACAGTGGAGGCACATGACCCAGGGTAGGGAGTTAAAAGGGGAGACATAACTGAAGTATGTGCTCAGAAACTTAACCTTCTGCAAGTCATGGCCATGGTAGATGACTCCCCAGACTGGTGCCTCCCCAGACGATCAGCCTAAATCAGTAAGCCTCCACGCTGTTCACAAGGTGATACCTCTTGGTGGTGGAGGCTGTTCCATGCCATGCAGGGTGTTAGCAGTATCCCTGGCTTCTACCTAGTAGATTCCAGCAGCTCTCTTCCCCCAGGTGGTGACCTCCAGTTATTTCCAAATGCTCCCTGGAAAGGCAAAATCACCCCCAGTTGAGAACCACAGGTCTGTGTTATCTGTGGTAATTCTATTGTTTTTCCCAGTGGTAGTATTATGACTGGGTGAATCTCCTGAACCTGGCCAATTTGGCATTAAGGAGTTGTCCACTAGAGGGCTTCTCAGAAGATAGCTTCACACCACGGAAAGTGAACCTAATAAAAAGACTTTTTCCTGGCACAAGTTGTATCTGCACCTAAGTACTTAAACTGCTGCACCCATCTCATGACTATGAAGGAACAAGCTGTAGAACGAAGCCAATATGGAGGGAGAAATGGAGAAATGTAGGAATGTAGAGATTCAAGAAACTTGCATGCTTAAGTATTGAGCTGATGATGTCCCTGAAAACACCTATAACAATCTTATCTCAGAATACCAGGTATTTTTGAGTGTGCGCACGCATGCGTGTGTGTATGCTCATGTACTCATTTAGGAGATATATATATACACAATAAACAGCAGTATAAGTAGTATACCCCTGTTTGGGTGTGTATATATTTTTGAGTGTAAGTATATATTATTTCATGTATATATATATATGAAACAGTTTTTTCACATAATAGTTGTAAGAGATGCCTCCATATAAGTATATAATATAAAACTGCTTCATTCTCTTCATTGACTCTAAATTATTCTATTTTAGAGATGAAGCATAATTTATTTAACCAGTATCCTGCAAGCTTACATGTTTTTTTAAACACATTTTTCTAATGCAAACAATGGTTTGATGGATTTCCATATACATTCATTTCACATGTGCATATGTGTATGGAATAAAATTCAGAAGAGGATTTGTTAGGTAAAAGTGTACATGCACATGTGAATTTGATGTACACTATAAGATGTCCTGGACTGACAATAAACTACCTAATATTCATTAGCAACATAAGACAATGCTTACTGCCTCAGACCTTCATAAATAAAGTTATCAAATTTCTTGTGCTTCAGTCACTTCATGAAATATGTTATTGTAATGTCATTTTACTTTCTGTCTCTTCTAATGAAGTTGAGTGTTTCTTCCTATATTTGAAAACCATGTGTAATTTCTGAGTTTATGAACATGTCTGTTCATCTTAACCCATTTTTCTGTTACGTTGCTAGGTCATTTTATTATTGACTTCTGGAGCTCTTTCTGTATTAAGGAAATTTTCCCTTTGTGATATGAATTGCAGTTTTTTTTTCCCAGTTTATAGTTTGTCATTTTTCTTAACTTGTGGTGGCTTTTTCTATTCAAGAACTAAAATTTTTGTATGTGACTCATGTTATCAGTCTTATCTTTCATGGCTTTCAGGTTTGTTTCATACTTAAGAAGCTCTATACTACTCTGAGTATTTTTTTAAGTCTCTCTTTTATGTAGTTTTATGTTTTTATATCTTAAGTTTAAATCTTCAGTTTTGTTATTGTAACTCCAGGGGGAAAAAATCCCAGGGCAAAATACCTTTGAAACCGAAATCAGTCAAAGGGAGAAATCAAGTGGGAGAAACCCATTTATTTCTTACAGGAAGTCATCCCGGTCTCTCACGACCCACTGTAGAAGAAGAGACCCCACCCAATCTCTCCGGTTCAGGTAAGCCCTCCCTTGCCCCTGTAATTCCCTATTGATATGGAGTTGGTCTACGTCTCTCCACCCCTTGGAAACACCTATTGATATGGAGATGCACTAAGGCCAGGCAAGAGATTCTGGAAATACTGCAATTTTACCCACAGTTATGTAAGAATCCAACTTTATTTTTTTTTGAACATTTATTCAGTTGCACCATATGTTCTTTTTTTTCTTTTAGTTTATATATTTATTCATTATTGCAATTTTTAAAATAGTTTCATCTATGAGCAGTTCTATCCAAGTCTGTCTTTTGCCTCAAAAATATTGTTGATGAATTTTTCTTGATTTATCACTCTCTTTTTACCCGGGAACTGTTCAACTTTCCCCTAATATTAGGGATGAGTACATTCTCTTTGTTATGACAACCACTGTACTTTACTGTGAAAAGTAATACATATGAGCCCAGCTTTTGGAGCCAGAAAGTTGAGTTGTGTCTATTGCTTCCTAACTGTGTGTTCTTGGGCTGCTTATGTCTCTATGGCTTACTTACCTTACAAAATGAGGCTCTTGTGAGGATTAAATAAGTCCAAGCTTGTAACAAAGTTTAAAATGGTGCATTATCATTAAGGCTCATGCTGGGATGTGACGGGGACTATTATAACCCCTAGATCTGAAGAGGTCCTGGGAGGGGCCATTACCAGCACTTAGAAGAGGAAATTTATAGAGTAGGACTCTAAACAAGATCTGTGGCCTTCAATAGAGGGAGTAAGTGAGGGAAACTTGGCAGGGAGGGGCCCAGGGAATAAGTATTCCTACTTCACTCTTCCCCCACACTCCTATGTCCAAGTTAGCTGAACCCGACTGAAGTCAGAGGAAAAGCAAGCCTACCGATGCAGGTAAACTTCCCATGGCCCAGAGCATGATGAAGCGGAGGGCAGTACAGTGAGGAGGGGAACTGAAGGCGCAAATGGGAGATGTCTGGCACACCTTCCATCTCATTTATTCTCCCTCTTAAGTCACACATTAAATCTCCATTGTCTCTAAATTTGCATTTTTGCTGCTTATCTAGTCTTCAAGCCCAGCTTAATTTCCACCTTTGCCATGAAGCCTTTCTGACTTCTTTAGTCAATTTCTCCTCTAATGTGTTCCCATAAAATTCCATGTAAAATGTTTAAATTTTACAGTTTATTAAGAGCTATCTATATTAATTGTCTTCTCTGATATATCATAAACTCTTTGATGTTAAGGGACATTTTACAATCTTTTTGTCTCTCCCCTCCCTCTGAAAACACACAGACCCACCTGTTACAATGTCCTCTACCCAGAAAAAAATATTTCAGAGCTGAAAAAAGTTCTAGAAGCACCTAATCCAACTATCACATTTTATAGGTGAAGAAACTGGGCCTCAGATCAGTGTTGGTAAGAGCCCGATAAATGCTAGTGGAAGTGAAAGTGAAGATTCAGCCAAAAAGGTCAACAATATCTTCAAGAGTACTTTGAAAACAAGTGGGAAAATAATTACCTTCTTGTGGAAAATCTACAGTGCCCTGTCACCTGAATCAGGTCTATGATTCTGGTTTTTACTGAGGTCTTGCTGCCCTTATTAGAAGAATGAAATAAGGTAATGCATATAAGTGCCAGCAGAGGGCCTGGCACTTAAACAAAAATGGGTATTTACTCTAGGGGGATTACGGTGAGATAATGTGCAAGAATTTAGAAATAAAGGAAATAAGACTTTCCTCTGATACTTAACCTTACAATTAAACACAAATAAATGATGGAATATTCATACAATGTAATAACATACTTATTAAAATGATGATATACATCTGTAGCTATTGACATGGAAAAATGTCTACTGTATACTACTGGGTTAAAGTAGATTATAAAATGGCACATATAATACTTTTTTAAAAATTGAGGGTGATACGGAAGGATGTTTGCCAAAATGTTAACAGAGGTTTTAACTGTGTAGTGGATCTCTGGTCAATTTTTCATTCTTTATGGTATTCTGGAATATTTAAATAATTTATAATTTGTGTATTGTTTTTAAAATCAGAAAGTAAATGTTATTTTCATGTTGAAAGCAAAAACCAATAATGGGTAAATTCACCTTAAATAGGATAGTTTCTAGACCAATCTGACTGGCTTGTAAAAGATAGAAAATATTAACATAGCTACAGAAAGAAAATGTGAATGTGTCAGAGAGCAGAGGACTGACTGGTCTACCACTGAACTGCTGAATGAGAAGAGTCAGAGATACAAACTTAGGCAGTACCCGTCCAAACACTGTCCAAGAGAGGGAGAATCATGGCCAGTGGAGAGGTGTCATTGACAAGACTGTTCCTATTGTGTAGATGAGTGTCTCTGGCACTTTCAGTCTGATGGCATTAAATGATAAAAGAGAGAGAAAAACCAAACATGCTATGTTAGAAATGAGAAAGGGAATGTAACCAAAAATCTGGAAGAAATTTTTAAAACTTACATGAGTGTGGGTAAAACTGTAGTATTTCCAGAATCTCGCCTGGCCTTAGTGCATCTCCATATCAGGAGGTGTTTCCAAGGGGTGGAGAGAAGTAGGCCATCTCCACAGAGTTGGACTCTCCCCAAAGAGTTCACTCTCCCCAAAACAAAAGACCCAAATGGTTTAACTGATAAGTTATATCAGATTTCAGAGAACAGATACTAGATTTTTGAAGCAAATATAAAAGGATGGAAAACTTATTAATTTATGTTGAGGATAACATGATTCTGATATTAAAATCATCAAAAAGAACAAAAATTGAAATTAAATATATAGAAATGATCTCTTAAAATTAAAGGAAAAAGGAGAGTGGAAGGTGGACAAAAGGTACAAACCTCCACTTGTAAAATAAAATAAGTCATGGGGATAAAATAAAATAAGTCCACTTATAAAATAAAATGTGTGTGACATGTGACTATAGCTAATAATACTATATTGCATATTTGAAAGTTGCTAAGAGAGTAGATCTTTAAAGTTCTCATCACCAGAAAAAAAAATAGTGTAACTATGTATGGTCATGGATGTTACCTAGATTTGTTGTGGTGATCATCTTGCAATATATACAAATATCAAACCAGTATGTTGTATATCTGAAACTAATAGAATATTATATCAATTATACCTCAATAAAAAAATAGAACAAAAAGAATTCCAAATAAAATATTAGAAAAACATACTAATTGTGTCTTAAAATGAATCATTTTAAAGTAAGATCAATAAAGTGAGATTTGTTTCAGCAATGCAAAATAATGCATTTATTAAAAGCCTATCATATGTATGTATTACATATAAAATTAATGACATTACACAGTTAAAGGAAAAAGTTCACAAACTCCTCTAGATAAATACTGAAAATATGTTAAATAAAAATTCAGTGCCCATCTAAGATTCAAACTAGCATTGCAGTTTACTCTCTCATTATGATAATAATTACTTATCGGAAACAAATTGCCAATGTCATTTTTAACAATGAAATCTTACAGGCATTCATTTGAAGCCACCAGTCCTCGACATTTTCATTCTTTTTGAACTCTTTACCAAGATAATAGTTGATATGACTTTCTACATAGCTGCACTTCAGTGAAGTTGCTGCGTGTAGCCCAGAAATTCAAATACATGCAAGGCAGGTAGCATAAACACGTGACACAGCCAGAGCATAATAAGGTACTTTTTTCCATAAAAAAGAAGGCTATCTCCTTTTTTCAAGAAACATGTAACACATGGACATAAGAAAGGTTCATTTTCCTCTGAACTTTACTTAGAGAAGAATATAGTGATAAATGTCAACTGATAGCAGAATGAACACGGGGAAGCTCTAGAGAGTCCCAGCAAGTACGCACTTTCAGGCAGAGGAAGCAGCTGCATCTGCAGGCACAACCCTGAAGCAGAAGCAGGAACGCACACACAAGGTCAGCGTGAGGTTCCACGTGACTGAGAACCACATCTGTGCTCCAAATCAGAGGTAGGCCTCAGGGGTGTGACGAGGGGCCCTGTAAGTGTCTGTTCATGCTGTCCATCTATGAAATGGAAGAAATCTTCCCATAGGGAAAAAATTCCCCAAAAGATTAAGTTGAAATCTTTTATTAAGATCAGGTTTGTGGGTGACGAAGACCTGTGGTGTGTCATGAGGTAATACTTGGTTTGGGTTTTCTTAAATCCCTTTGTGAGCTGGGATTTTTCACCTCTGCCTTTGCCTTGCCCATTAGTACTATTTTCTGCCACCAGGATTTCCCCGCAACCTCAGAGTTCTCTTATTTCATAGTCACACTTCCCGGATATCTTTTGCTCTTTAGCATTCATGACAATTTCTATCCTAAAAACTTCTTAAGGTTTAGTTTTTAGCTTATGTAAAACAAATTAGTTACAGATTATTGAAAGGTCAAAATTCTTTACTTTTATTTTTTTTGCTTAAGATGAAGAGTATCCATACATAAGTTAAAGGAATAATAAAAGAAATCACTTATGCTTTACCATGTGTCAGGCAATGTTCAGTCTTTACATGTGCAATCTCCTCTAACTCTCCCCACAACCCTATGAGATAGGCAGTATTGTTATCCCCATTTACAGATGAGGAAACTGAGGCATAGAGATACTAAGTGTATTGGTACAGGCTCACACTGCTAACAGGTGCAGACTCAGAGTGTGAACCAGACTATCTGGCTCTAAACTGTGCTCCCAGACGCTTTACCCTGCTGCCCCAAGAATGCAAGCCAAAACATTTAAGGGAAACATTCCTTCCTTTACACACACCGACCATTCATTTGTTCCTTCACTTATACTCTTTGGAGCACATACTATGAAAAAAAAAGTGCCCTTCTGGGAATAGTGCAGACATTAAAAAGCAAACAAACGAATAACCAACAAGTACTGCAGAAACTGAATAAAGATGTCAACCCAGTATGAGATAAAACAGTTTAATCAACTATATTAGTAATTTATTATAATCAGATTTGCAAGGTTGTTGTTTTTTTAATCTAGTTCCTGGTAAATTGTTTTTTAATTCCTAATAAATGTTTTTGACATTTCTCAACAAAACTAGCTGAAAAATTCATTTGATTTATTTAGTTCTGTTTAATTTGGATAAAAATTTGCTCTATGCAAATCCAGTCACTTTCTGTGAGTTATCATGATAGAGTCGGCGTTTTCTTTGTGGTTCAGTCCTATGAATTACAGCTTTCTAAATTATTCTAAGGTTCTAGATTTCAATGATTTATGATTTGTGCAATAATTTCTACAAAGTTGCTGAAACCTGGCAAATCTAAATTATTTACACGTTAGACTAAGCAGTTGGCTCTGACATAAAGTCGGTTTTGTTTTTCTCATCTCTTCAGTATTTTTTGTCACTATGTTATTATCATTTACTAATGTCTATAGGGATGCCTTGGTTCTGTTTAAGTGGTGGAAAGAGCGTATATGTTTCTCTGCACAATATGTGAAGACCTTTTAATCTGGCAGCTAGAACTGGGAAAGGACCATATACCAAACAATACTGAAGCATAGCAGGAAGTCCCAATTTGAAATTAGGTAAATTTCAGGCATGATAGATGTCTGGCAAGCTGGTAGGGCGGGGCCTCCCAGGAACCATTTGTGTGGGAACAAAGTTGCCTCTTGGGAGAAATCACCTCAAAGAAAGACCAAGTCAGAAACAATGGACTTGAGTTTGCAAGAGCCTTAGTAAAAAGAGAGTAGTGCTCTGTGGAGAGCCTGGTGGCTATTATTTAGCTCATTCTCATTTACAAGTCCCCTGAGTGGGTGTCTGGGATCTAGGGAGAGAGAAGGCTCTAAGTCAAAATCTAAAGTGCTGTTTCACTGAAGGCTGTAACACCCTGACACCACTTGTTTGAATTCCGCGGGTCAGACCTGAGAGAGGAGAAACATCTGCCTTCAGTGCCTTTGTGGTGCTGTTTGGTGAGAGACACTGGCTGGCTGAGCAGTAGCTGAGACTGGTAAGAACTACCATGCCTGTTGGAGCAGAGCAGAAGCTGAGATGCCCTGTGAGGTAGGAGCAACGTCTGCAAGGAACTTTGGTACCTGAGTACCCAGTAAGTGATCCAGAGGCTTCCCTGAACATAAGCAGAACCCAGAAGAAATGACCATGCCAGCAGAGCAGGACCAGCTCCTGCTGGAGAAATACAGTGCTGTGGAAGAGCTCCAGGTTCCAGTGAGTGAACGTGATACCTGGTAGGCGGTTGCTGAATCAGGGTGTGTTGTCACCATATGTGAGACACCCACTGAAGATGCCTAAAACAGCTCAAGAAAGTGAGATTTCAAAAGGGGATTGAAGTCTTGCATTATGCAGGTAGTGACATGAGCTGATTAGTTCTCTTAGCATGGTTATTTCTCTTAACATGGACTTATTTGCATCTACAAGGTAGCAGAAGCTGGGCACATGTATATGTAAAAAATATTTAGAGATCAGAAGTCATCATCAGAGCTATTGTGGATATTTGAAGGAACAACTTGGGAACCCGTGTCCTAATAATTTAGAGAAAATAGAAAGTGTAATTGCATTTTGTAGTCAGTGGCTACCACTTTGTATAAGGTCTTATTTAAGACTAAATAACTCAAACTTTGGGAAATGTACCCTGGTCATTGCCTCATAGAGGTCATGTCTGCATGGGGTCAGGATGGAGTTTTTCTCACCATTGGGAAAGGATGTATTTATATTCTGATAGCAATATTTGCCTTATTTACCCTACCTCTAACAGTAATATTAAACAGCGACACTTTAGGATAACTGTCTGCCCACAGCCCCTTCTAAGAGTTTCTTCTCTATAGTTCTAAAGTTTTACTTCTAAACAGAATCCTCTGCTTGTTTAAAATGACTATCACCTTAGCTACAATTGATGTGAACAAGGATAGATATATGATCCAAGGAAGGTAAATAAGCCATTTAGTCAATAACCTATGAGTTGACCTATCATGAAAACTCTATTGGGAATATCATCCTTCCTTGAAAGATGTTCAAATGATAGCAAAGCCAAAAACTGAAAGACAAAGACAGAGGAAAAGTAATCTGTAGAAGCCTATACACAGGAGAAGCTAAAATAAGCAGATGCCATTGTGTTGAGAGAAATCAGAGGGTCAGTTTATTGGTGGTATCTGGAGCAGGACAATTAGACACAGCAGTCGAGTTGCTGTTATGGTTCATCATACAATGTAAGGCATTGGAAGATGAGTTACTAGACCTGCTGGATATCATGACAGACCTTCCAGTTCCCAAGCCATATTTTACCTCCTTGAGTCCTGGTAGCTTGAGTATGTCTCTCTTCCTGCAACCTGCTAGACCCTCCCTACACCCTACACACCTGCTGCAATGAATTTTATCAGTTATAAAAAAAAATACTATATTGAATAAGTGGGAAAGGGTATTTGTTTACAAGGTTACCTAATAAAGTTAATATAATAAGAATGTCAATCTGAAATCAGAACTTAAGAAAAATAAGCTAGTAAATATCCTCATTCCAAGGGTCTATAATTGTTATATGCACTGAGTATAACACCTAAATCTGAGTTTCCAGGTATCTAAGGCCAAAGGAAAAAAAAAAGAACACAAAATACTTTGAAATATTTAACTTTCATCTCTCTAGGTTTCCTTCTCCCTTCCTTGAATATAAATGGGTGGGCAGGTCTGTGCTTTCTTCATCAAGATGGAAGTGTGCAGTAAGGGTTGATATTGAAGTTGCCCGGGAAACTTTCTGCCTTTTATTTCACAAAGCCACAGTAGAGGAGAGAAATTGCAGGTAAAGACAAAATAGCTTGAAGAAAATTGAAGTAAAAGAACTTCTCTCAGTTTAGGAAAAAAGATTCTACATGCTTAAGGGGGCCAGAAAACTTCAGTTTTGGAAACCTGGCTGGACTTTGGTTTGGGTACCTGCATCATATGTTTGGGTAGTACTGTTAGGGAGGGAGCAAGATGGATTCCAGAAAGGAATGTCTGCAGGGTGCATGAGACCCCAAGCCTGAAATCCTCAACTTTGGTAAAAATATCTGTGCTTCAAGCCTGGTGCAGAAGCAGCTGAAAGCTGCTGGACCTGTGTCTTGCAAATGAGTTTCAGCCCCAGGCAAGTTCGCTATAGATTCACTGTGACCAAAGAAATTTACAGCAAAGGATTCTTGGGGTGAAAAGGTTATACTCGACTTTATTTCGAGGTGGCAGGTCAGTCCCTCGGCGCTGTCACCACTCCAGCCTCCACTCTGCTCTCCTATAGCCTTCCAGCCCCACCACCCCGTCACCAGCAGAGCACTGGGCAGAACTCCTTACATTAACACAATAATGTCTTATTGCCTAAAGATGTGGAAGCGGTAGCATAGGAACAGACCAGTTACATTTAAGTTCAGTGAGGATCCTGGCCATAGGAACCCCACTTTACCCACACTCCACCCCTCCAGGATTCTTGCTTTACAATCTACACGCTTTCCATCTTCTGCAATGGTCCCTGTGCAAGAAAGCTGGAGCACTGTAACTAGATTCCACAACAGCAGCAGAGGATAATAACAACTTAGAGATAATAAAAATTAAGATACAGGTAACGAAAATTATAATAATCCTCAAGCCAGAGGAGGTTCTTAATAACAAAGACTTTAGGGGCAATAAGACACATGTTTTAATGCCACCAACATAGGCAAATCTTGTCCATCAGGTAGGATGCATGCAAGAGAGTGGTCCTGTGATAGGACTGTAGCAGGAAGGGGGTTCCTTCCAGGTCTAGTATACCATACTTTTACTCCTCTCCCTGTGGGGGTTACCGAAGGGTCTATATATAGTGCTACTGGAGGTGCAGGCACTGGCCAAAATGATAAAACAAAACTCCCTGGTAAGATGCTCCTACCTTCTGGGGGTTCAGGATATACTACTGTGACCTTTGGCGGCCACTCTGCTGTTATTCCAGGAATACACAGGAGGCCAGATTCCAGGCCTTGTCCCCAAGGTGTCAGGAGAGCCAGCCATCGTTGGTCCATGTGTCGAAAGGTCCAAGGCCATGTCCACTCAATGGAGTCTCTGGGATTCAGTACAGTTGGTGCTGGCAGCAAGATGTTATTCTGGTGGCTGAACCTCGGCTTCAGTGATTCTTCCTTGGTTTGCAATTGCAGTTGTATAGGGGAGGCAGCCATATGTGTTAACATGTCTATGGGGCTTAGGGCTCCCTTTTGGGGTCTCTCATTCACATGTCGTAGCAGTCCATAAGCGGACTGACCATCCCCGCAGACTATTAGTATCTGACTTTAGTCCAGATTTTAACAAGCCATTGTGCCTCTTTATCATGCCTTCTGTGGTAGGATTGTATGGCACATGAAACTTCCACTTGATTCCCAGCTGTCGCACCCATTCTTGCAATGTATGTCCAGTAAAATAGGGGCCCTGATCACTCTCAATTACCTGTGGTTGGCCATAGGCAGCAAAGAGATGCTCAAGGCCTCTTTTGTTCATCTGCTGGTCTGCACAACGGGTAGGAAAAGCAACCAAAAGTCCAGTAGCTGTGTCCACACAGGTCACTGCATACTGAAATCCTTCTGACACAGGTAGAGGCCCAATATAGTCTATCTGCCAGCAGACAACTATAGGGGAGGGCTCCTGGCTGATCACAAGCCATACGGCCCACAACTCTGCCCATTGGCTGCTCTTCCCCTCACCACCTTCCATCCATATTGTCTCAGTCTTAGGATGAAAAGCTATGGCCCTCCATTCTGGGGGCTGCCCACGGCTGGAGCTATCTGTGTACCATGCATCTTTGGGTATAGGGGCTCTTCCCTCCTGATAGGGACTCTCTGCTACTAATGGTTCAAAAGCAAGTTCTTCCTGCTTTTCACTAGTATATGTCACCGGCCCCAACACAAGTTGGAGTTCTTCACTCAAGGGGCTACTAGAAAGGGCACTACACTTCTGTAGGTAAGCACCCCACTTGGCTAGTGTGGGTGTTTGTGCCACGCCACTCCTTGGCTTTTGGGTCCAGTCTCCTACCCACCTGAAAATGGGATAGGTGTTTATTACCTTTATCGGGGCCATTCCAGTGATGGGTTCTGTAGTCAGCAAGGAGTGATACATGGCAGCCAGTTGTTTTTTTATCAAAGTGTATTGTACCTCTGCCCCTTTCCAGAGTTGTGACCAGAATCCATCGGGTTGGCGAGTTTGTTCAAGCCGCTGCCAGAGACCCCAGCCATAACCGTCTTCAGTGACATGAATGCCCAGCTCACAGGGCCTTGATGGGTCCATCACACTCAAGGCCTACACGGCCTTGACTGCCCATTTTGCTGCAGTAAAGGCAGATGCACATGTCTCATCCCAGTGCCACCTGACGCCCTTTCGTACCAACCGGTATAAGGGCTTCAGAATTTGTGCCAAGTGCGGGATAAACACTCTCCAGTAGCCTAGAAGACCCAGAAACTCCTGTGGTAATGCTACAGTTGTGGGGGTAGGAAAGGCCTGGACTTTATCTATAACTGCTTCTGATATAATTTTGGTCTTACTCAATCAGATGACCCCCAAGAATATGACAGACAAACCAGGTCCCTGAACCTTGGTGCTGTTCACAGCCCATCCTTTCTCCTGTAAATGTTGCAGCAGTCTAGGTGCTGCACCTTCTAGGTCTGAAAGAGAATCGGACGTGAGCATGACATCATCAATATAACGGTACAGCTGCACTGTTGGTGGTTTCTCCCATATAAGCAAGTCCTGGGCTACAAGTCCATGACAGATGGTGGGGCTGTGGAGGTATCCCTGTGGGGGGACGGTGAAAGTCCATTGCCATCCTTCCCACGTGAAGGCAAACTGTTCCTGACTTTCCTGCTCAATGTCAATGGAAAAGAAGGCATTAGCAAGATCTACCACATAATGATATGTTCCTAGTTCATGGCTGAGGGTATCCATCAAGCCTGCAATAGAGGGAACAGCAGCATGCATAGGGGGTATGACCTTATTCAGTTCTCTGTAATCCACAGTCATATGCCAGGAGCCACCTGGCTTTTTTACTGGCCACACTGGGGAATTGAAGGGACTATGGGTGGGCTTTATAATACCCACCTTTTCCAGCTCCTGGAGAGTTTCTCCAATCTCTTTATGCCCCCCAGGCGGTTTGTACTGTTTGGTATTAGTCACCCGCCAAGGCACAGGCAAAGCTATGGGCAGGTGCCTAGCATGTCCCCTCAGAACTGCCTTCACCACATGTACTCTCTGTCTGAACTCACCTGCAGTGGTCTGCAACCATAGACCCTGCAGGATATCAATCCCCAAAATATACTCAGGGATAGGAGATATATACACGGTATACTCTTTTGGGGGTAGACGCCCTATTCCCAAAGGGATTTGGGCTTTTTTTACCTTGACCTTCCCCTCAGTCAAACCGTGTTCCCCAATCACCTTCCTGTGTGGGCTCAAGTGAGGTTGGCTCGCTTTCCAGCAGGAAGTCTTGCAAACACACAGGCTGGACTCGTGGCTTTGTCTCTGACCTCTTCCTCTTTGGTCTTAATGGCTGGAACTGCTGCTCTGGTTTCAGCTGTTGCCATAGCCCCAGTAAGATGCTATTTGACTTCCCACCTAATTTCTTTCCATCTGCTTCTGCCCGTATTAAATCAGCCCACACCTGGGTCCTCGTAACCTTCATGGGGCCCTGTAAGATATTCTTGTGAGCAACAGGTCTTACTTCTTTCCGAATTCTTGTGGCTTCAGCCTCTCCTAAGTCTGCTACTGTATGTGTCACCTCGCTTATGGGATGCCCTAAATGAGGGGAAAGAATGGCCACTGGAGACCCAAAGAGGGATGTAGGAGCCATTTGAAGTACAATATTCCTCATCCCAGTAGTGAAAATCTCTTCATCTGGGCCATAATTCTCTGGCCTATAGCTCTTGTAGCACCTGTTGGAGTTCAGAATATGTATGTCATCTAACAGGAGAGGGTGGTAGGTCACCCGGATTGGGCCACACAGCACGAAGTGCAGCCATGAGCCAATCGAGGAGGGTGTGACTCCCTGGGGTCTGATGTGCATTTTGTAGTCGCTGCCTCAAGGCAGACTGCACTGTCAGGGAAGACAGCTTTCCCATCTCTGACCCCAACAGAAACAATTCCATCCACCCCTAAGTCCCACAGACACAGGAGCCAAGCTGATATTGACTCCCAGGGCTTCTGCCTAAACCGGGAGCCCAAATCCACCAGCTCAGCCTGAGTATAGGGGCGGACCATAGAGTGCTCCACGACCTGGGGAGGGGGCTGCTCCTCTCCTTGGGGAACCTTCAGCTGCTGGGTCTTTATCTTCTTTACCACCACTGGGCGTGCTTTCAATACAGGAGGCGCCAGTGCCTCTGGCATCACCCCTTCATCTTTCTCCAGCTCCTCCATTACTGGGGCTGATGGCACCTTTTTCTCCCCTCCCCTGCCTCCTCTGCTACAACCTTTACCTTTTCTAGTGTACCTCGCAGCAATGCTAGCTCAGTCTTCAGAAGGTCTCTTACCTTCAGCTCAATGCTTCCCAGCTGACGTTCTTGTAACACCTCCACCTGTGCTTCCCTCAGGAGTTCCTCTTTTTCCTTGATGGCCTCTTCCTCCTTCAGAACACCTGGCAGCGCTACTGTCTCGTCTCCAATGGCTCCTTGCTGCCGGCACTCTCATCCTGCCTCCTCTCGCATCAAAGCCATCTCCTTCCTTAGGGAATCCACAGAAGTTTGCAGCGCGCGTTCTAGTGCCGCCATTTCTTGGGTGTCTTCTGTAGACCTTTTTAATACTGTGAGAAGCAGCCAACCCACAGTCCCCACTGCCTCATGGGCACTCTGCTTCTCAAAGGATCTGCTTACTATACCAAGGGCCTCCCCTACTGCCTCAGGTGTCACCTCCACTTGCCTCCAGTCCTGGGCTGGGGCCCAGTCCTCTAGGAGGCAAGCCACCTCAGACCACATACCTATTGGGGGACAATCCACTGTCTCCCCATTCACAGGGGCAGCCCACTGAAGCACCTCTCCCATAAAGGCAGCTTGTCTTTTTCCTTGGTCAACAATAAACCCTGCCGACTTCACCAATTGTCTTGCAAATGAGTTTCAGCCCCAGGCAAGTTCGCTATAGATTCACTGTGACCAAAGAAATTTACAGCAAAGGGTTCCAGGGGTGAAAAGGTTATTCCCAACTTTATTTCGAGGTGGCAGGTCAGTCCCTCGGCACTGCCACCACTCCAGCCTTCGCTCCACTCTCCTACAGCCTTCCAGCCCCGCCACCCAGTCTCCAGCAGAGCACTGGGCAGAACTCCTTACATTAACACAATAATGGCTTATTGCCTAAAGGTGTGGAAGCGGTAGCATACAACAGGCCAGTTACATTTAAGTTCGGTGAGGATCCTGGCCATAGGAACCCCACTTTACCCACAACCTGAAGGGACAATGCAAACAGAGCATAGTTAAGGCTGTGAGAGATGACCAGTAACCAGTGGGCTTTTCTTCCACTTGCTTGATGCCTTGGCACTGCATAAGATTCCGGAACCATGAACAACTCTAGGTAGTTTGGGGTCAAGCCCCAAGAATGAGTAGGGTTAAATTTCCACAAGCCTGATCGAATGGTGGTGATGGGGCTGAAGATCAGGAAATTCCTTGATGTAGAACATTTTTTGTACATCTGTATCTGTGAACTGAGATTCATGGTCACTATACTTGCATTATCAAAAGGGAGAAAAATACCAAGATCATTTCTAAGAGTCAAGTGAATCACAGTGGCTATGATGACAGCTAGGCTCTTTCAAATCACAAGACAAAATATCATGCTAGGGAATCTTAAGTGATGGGGCTTTAAAGTAAGGAAGACAAATATCTGTTTCACAGTCAGACGCCTCCTCCCCACTGGACTAAATCTGGAAAGTCATTTGGGATATCAGCAGCTCCTGCCGTGGTGTTCGCATGCTGCCATGGATTCCTATTGTAGCCCTATACCATTCCGGTGACTCAGCTACTCTTTGTAACTGTGATTCCTGCTACTCCATTCTTTCCATTGTCTTTCTTAGCTTTTGCCATTCACGGTTTCTGATTACTGTTGGCTTTTATTGAATCGTGACTTCTGATCATTGCCTTTTTCTCTAGGTGTCTGTCTGGTTTTATTCTTTTCGTTTTTTGAATTCTACCACCCAAATAAACTGCTGCCTTACTTTGTGTGTTATGCACTCAACCTTTGCAAGAGAGATTATTAGTCCAGTCATTCAGTTATGGCCCCCATTTTGGGCAGAACTCCCACACTTAGGTCTTCTCTGCTACAGCGAGGGCTATGTGTTCTTCAACCTTTCTAAGCCTATCTTAAAAGAAGTGTGGAAAAGAGGCTCAAGACTTCCAAGATGGCGACATGAGAGGTGAGACAGGGAGCTCCTTCCAAAATGACAAACAGTACAAAAATATAGTTAATAAATACAACCCACCTTCAGAGAGCAACAAGAAAGAAGGCTGAACCAGACTGCATACAAACCTCATGAACAGAGCAGACCTCAAGAAACAGGGTAACGTTCGAAAGCCTTAATCCGGTGGGACCCGAGACCTTCCCCCACCCCAGCTCATGGGCGGGAGGAAGAGAAATGGAGCGCAGTATGGGGTGAAAGCCTGGGACTGCTGGACACCTAGCCCTCGACATCTGCTTTGTGGGCAGAATCCTATACTGTGTGGTGCTCTGGACGTTGGGGAGAGTGCTTGAGAAAATTGACATTCCAGCCGTTTGTGGAGGAGGGGATACACACCCGCCTCTCTGTATCAGAGGAAAGGCAGGCGGTCTGAGAGGCTTCCTAGCAGTGAGAGGGCAGCTGAAGGGGTGGGGTTTGCACAGAGCTTGCTGTGCGGGAGAAGGGAGAGCTGGACAAGGTAGTCTGGGCACGCTCTGCCCAGCTGTTTGGGAACATTGAGGAGCTTCAGGTGCTCCATCCCCCTGACTGCCTACTCATCTCCGAGGCCCCCCACTGTGACACACAGCCTGCAGGGCCTTCCTGCTGGCCTGCAGGCACCTGCTCACAAACCTGCAGAAACTGCACAGGTGCCAGGCCAGCCACCAGAGGGAGGCTCCACCTACAACAGCTGAAATGCAAAGCACAGAAGTTTACCCATGTGTGCTTGGCCCACTGGCTCTGACACTGGAGACAGGCACCGCAGGCGGGAATCAGGAAACAGATCTTTCGTCCTCCCAGGCACCAGTTCCGCTCCCCTACAACCACCAACCTCACTCTAGGGGCTGAGCAGCTCCAGAGACTGGAGTTTCTGCACTCTAGTGGGCACCACACAGAAAAATGAAACGTCAAAAGAACATGGTTCAGACCAAAATCTCACAAACCCCAGAAAGAGGTCCAAATGAAACCGAACTCAACAATCTTCCTGAAAGAGAGTTCAAAAAAAAATTATAAACATGCTTACGGAGGTACAGAAAAGAATTGAAGACCTCAGGAACCAATTTAGGATGGAGATTCAATCTTTTAAGAAATTCCACATCTGAAATGAAACATACAATGGAGGGATTTAAAAGCAGATTAGATGTAGTAGAAGAGATGGTAAATGGAATAGAAATTAGAGAAGAGGAATACAAAGAAGCTGAGGCACAGAAAGAAAAAAGGATCTCTAAGAATGAAAAAATATTGAGAGAAATGTGTGACCTATCCAAATGGAACAATATTCGCATTATAGGGGTACCAGAAGAAGAAGAAGAGAGAAAAGGGGATAGAAAATGTCATTGAGGAGGTAATTGCTGAAAACTTCCCCAATCTGGTGAAGGAGATAGTCTGTCAAGCAATGGAGGTGCACAGATCTCCCACCACAAGGGACCAAAGGAAGACAACATCAAGACATATAATAATTAAAATGGCAAAGATCAAGGATACACACAGACTTTTAAAAGCAGCTAGAGAGAGAAAAAAGATCACATACAAAGGAAAATCCATCAGGCTATCATCAGACTTCTCAATAGAAACCTTACAGGCCAGAAGAGAGTGGCATGATATATTTAATGCAATGAAGCAGAAGGGCCTTGAACCAAGAATACTATACCCAGCAAGGTTATCATTTAAAGTTGAAGGAGGAACTAAACAATTTTCAGGTAAGCAAAAGCTGAGAGAATTTACTTTCACAAACCACCACTACAGGGCATTTTGGAGGGACTCCTATAGATGGAAGTATTCCTAAGGCTAAACAGATGTCATCGAAGGGAAGACAAAGAGTACAGAATATGATTCATAACATACAAAGAAAGGAGGAGGAAGAAAAAGGAGGAAAAAAAAAAGAACCTTTAGGTTGTGTTTGTAACAGTATAGGAATTAAGTTAAATTAGACAGATAGTAAGGGAATTGCCCTTGAACGTTTGGTAACCACAAATCTAAAGCCTACAATGGCAATAAGTACATACCTATATATAATCACCCTAAATTTAAATGGTCTGAATCCACCAATCAAAAGATACAGAGTTACTCAATGGATAAAAAAACAAGACCCATCTATATGCTGCCTACAAGAGACTCACTTCAAACCCAAAGACATACACAGACTGAAAGTGAAGGGATGGAAAAAGATGTTTCACGCAACTAATAGTGAGAAAAAAGCAGGAGTGGCAGTACTTGTATCAGACAAAATAGACTTCAAAACGAGAAAAGTCACAAGAGAAAAGAAGGACATTACATAATGATAAATGGGTCAGTCCAATAAGAGGATATAACTATTATAATCATCTATGCACCCAACACAGGATCACCTACATATGTGAAACAAATACTAACAGAATTAAAGAAGGAAATAGAATGCAATGCTTTCATTTAAGGAGACGTCAACACACCACTCACTCCAAAGGACAGATCAACCAGACAGAAAATAAGTAAAGAGACAGAGGGACTGAACAACATATTAGAATAGATGGACCTAACAGACATCTACAGAACACTCCATCCAAAAGCAACAGGATACACATTCTTCTCAAGTGCACATGGAACATTTTCAAGAATAGATCATATACTAGGCCACAAAAAGAACCTCAGTAAATTCAAAAAGACTGAAATTGTACCAACAAGATTCTCAGATCACAAAGGTATGAAACTAGAAATAAATTACACAAAGAAAACAAAAAAGCCCACAAACACATGGAGGCTGAATAACATGCTCCTAAATAATCAATGGATCAATGACCAAATAAAAACAGAGATCAAGAAATATATGGAGAGTAAGGGCAACAATAAATCAACATCACAAAATCCGTGGGATGCAGTGAAGGCTGTGCTAAGAGGAAAGTATATTGCAATACAGGCCTACCTCAGGAAAAAAGAACAATCCGAAAAAAGAACAGTCTAAACTCACAATTAATGAAACTAGAAAAGGAAGAAAAAAAGAGGCCCAAAGTCAGTAGAAGGAAGGACATAATAAAGATTAAAGCAGAAATAAATAAAATTGAGAAGAATAAAAAAATTGAAAGAATCAATGAGAGCAGGACCAGGTTCTTTGAGAAAATTAACAAAGTACATAACCCCTAGCCAGACTTATCAAGAAAAAGAGAGTCTACACACATAAACAGAATCAGAAATGAAAAGGGAAACATCACTCCGGATACCACAGAAATACTAACAATTATGAGTGAATACTATGAAAAATTATATGCTAACAAACTGGATAACCTAGAAGAACTGGACAACTTTCTAGAAAAATACAACCTTCCAACGCTGACCCAGGAAGAAACAGAACATCTGAATAGACCAATTACCAGAAAAGAAATTGAATTGGTAATCAAAAAACTACCTAAGAACAAACCTCCTAGACCAGATGGTTTCACTGCTGAATTTTATCAAACATTTAGTGAAGACCTAATACCCATCCTTACTAAAGTTTTCAAAAAGAAGAAGAGGAAGGAATACTCCCAAACTCATTCTATGAGGCCAACATCACTCTAATACCAAAACCAGGGAAAGACACCACAAAAAAGAAAATTACAGACCAATATCCCTGATGAACATAGACGCAAAAATAATCCACAAAATATTAGCAAACCGAGCTCAAAAATACATCAAAAAGGGAGAACATCCGGGAAGATGGTGGCGTGAGCAGGGTGGCAGAAATCTCCTCCCAAAACTATATTTACCTACGAAAATACAGCAAATACAACTATTCCTAAAAGAGAGACCAGAACACACAGGAAAGAGCACAGCGTGCAGCTACACCTGAGAGGACTCGGCACCCCAAGAGGCAGGGAAGATACAGAGCTGCGACCCAGCAAGACCTGAGCACTCACCCACCCCAGCGCACCGGCGGGAGGAGAGGATTCAGAGCCAGCAGTGAGCGGAAGAACACCCCACAAAATAACCAGCCCAGGTGATCTGCGCGGGGAGTGCTGACACACATAGCGTGGTGTACTGGACATTGGAGAGACAGAGGGGCAGGATCTGAGCGGGGAACACGCCAGGGTGCTTGCAGACGGCTCTTGGGAAGGAAAAAAAAAAGAAAAGTGCGCGCTTTCTTCAGCGGTCATAAAGAGACAGGAGCCCAGTGGAGAAGCCGGATCACCCTGGCACACTCAGGCCAGCAGGCTGGGAGTCGTGGGGAGTTTCGGACCCCTTAGCTGGCAACTGGGAAAGGGTAGCCACACATTGACTTCCCACAGAGATCAACAGC
This sequence comes from Smutsia gigantea, assembly GCA_032199065.1. Lineage (NCBI taxonomy): Eukaryota > Metazoa > Chordata > Mammalia > Pholidota > Manidae > Smutsia > Smutsia gigantea. Next base: position 25,996 of record JAVSCE010016841.1, read on the forward strand.
CTCCCATTCGCTCCCACCCCAACCAGAGCTATAAAAGGCCCTGCGGAGTGATGCCACCATGGCTGTGGAATAGTGGGGCCACAGCGCCACCTAGAGCATCCCCACAGAATCTATTCCAGGTGGGCGTTTTTCTTTTGTTTTGTTTTTTGTTTTTGTTTGTTTGTTTTTTCTTTACTTTTCTTTTTTTTTATCTTTCTTTCTTTTAATTTTTTCTCTTTTTAAAGTCTTAAACAGCCCAGCAGACATATGTCGCAACTACCAGCGACCAATACATATAGCCATGAAAAGACACTGGAATATGGTCCTGACTAAAATCAACCAGACAACCCCAGAAAGGGAGCCTGAAGGGATGGAAATGCACAGTCTTCCTGAAAAAGAATTCAGAATAAAAGTCATAACCATGCTGATGGATCTACAGAGAAATGTGCAAGAGCTGAGGGAGGAAGTGAGGGAAGTGAAGAAAGACAATACAGAAATCAGACAAGCGGTCGACGGGCTTAACAGCAGTCTGGATGAGATGCAAGAGACTGTTAATGGAATAGAAATCAGAGAACAGGAATACAGAGAAACTGAGGCAGAGAGAGATAAAAGGATCTCTAGGAATGAAAGAATATTAAGAGAACTGTGTGACCAATCCAAACGGAACAATACTCGCATTATAGGAGTACCAGAGGAAGAAGAGAGAGAAAAAGGGATAGAAAGTGTCTTTGAAGAAATAATTGCTGAAAACTTTCCCCCGCTGGGGAAGGAAATAGTCTCACAGTCCACGGAAGCCCACAGATCTCCCAACACAAGGGACACAAGGAAGACAACACCAAGACATATAATAATTAAGATGGCAAAGATCAAAGATAATGACAGAGTATTAAAGGCAGCTAGAGAGAGAAAAAAGATCACCTACAAAGGAAAACCCATCAGAGTATCATCAGACTTCTCAACAGAAACCTTACAGGCCAGAAGAGAATGGCATGATATATTTAATGTAATGAAACAGAAGGGCCTCGAACCAGGAATATTGTACCCAGCAGGATTATCACTTAAATATGACAGAGGGTTTAAACAATTTCCAGACAAATGAAAGTTGAGAGAGTTTGCCTCTCATAAACCACCACTACAGGATATCTTAAATGGACTGCTCTAGATGGAAGCACCCCTAAAGCTAAAAAGATGTCACCAGAGAAAATAAAATCATAACAAAGAAAGCAGACCATCCAAATACTAACTAAAGGCAAAAAATAAAACACCTAGTATATAAAGGATGGAGGAGGAAGAATAAGAAGGGAGAGAAATAAAGAAACATCAGATGCTGTTTACAATAACTTAACAAGAAAGTTAAGTGAGATTGTTAGATAGTAAAGAAGCATCCCTTGAACCTCTGGTAACCACGAATCTAAAGCCAGCAATGGCAATAACTACATATCTATCGATAATCACCCTAAATGTGAATGGACAGAAGGCACCAATCAAAAGACACAGAGTAACAGAATGTATAAAAAAGCAAGACCCACCTATATGCTGCTTACAAGAGACTCACCTGAAACCCAAAGATATACACAGACTAAAAGTGAAGGGATGGAAAAAGATATTTCATGCAAACAACAAAGAGAAAAAAGCAGGTGTTGCAGTACTTGTTGTATCAGACAAAATAGACTTCAAAATGAACAAAGTAGCAAGAGATAAAGAAGGACATTACATAATGATAAAGAAGTCAGTCCAACAAGAAGATATAACCACTATAAATATATATGCACCCAACACAGGAGTGCCAGCATATGTGAAACAAATACTAACAGAATTAAAGGAGGAAATAGAAAGCAATGCATTCATTTTAGGAGATTTCAACACACCACTCACTCCAAAGGACAGATCAACCAGACAGAAAATAAGTAAAGACACAGAGGCACTGAACAACACACTAGAACAGATGGACCTAACAGACATCTACAGAACTCTACACCCAAAAGCAACAGGATACACATTCTTCTCAAGTGCACATGGAACATTTTCCAGAATAGACCACATACTAGGCCACAAAAAGAACCTCAGTAAATTCAAAAATATTGAAATCCTACCAACCAACTTCTCAGATCACAAGGGTATAAAACTAGAAATAAATTTAAGAAAGAAATAAAAAAGGCTCACAAATACATGGAGACTTAACAACATTCTCCTAATTAATCAATGGGTTAACGACCAAATCAAAACAGAAATTCAAGAATATATGGAGACTAATGACAACAACAACACAAAGCCACAACTTCTGTGGGACGCAGCAAAGGCAGTTCTAAGAGGAAAGTACATTTCAATCCAGGCCTCTTAAAAGGAGAAAGAGCATTCCCAAATGAATAGTCTAAAGACACAATTACTGAAATTGGAAAAAGAAGAACAAATAAGGCCCAAAGTCACCAGAAGGAGGGACATAATAAAGATTAGAGAAGAAATAAATAAAATTGAGAAAAATAAAACAATAGAAGAAATCAATGAACCAAGAGCTGGTTCTTTGAAAAAACAAACAAAATAGATAAACCCTTAGCCAGACTCATTAAGAGAAAAAGAGAATCTAAACACATAAACAGAATCAGAAATGAGAAAGGAAAAATAAAGATGGAACCCAGAGAAATACAAAGAATTGTAAGAGAATATTATGAGAATCTATATGCTAACAAGCTGGAAAATATAGAAGAAATGGACAACTTCTTAGAAAAATACAACGTCCCCAAACTGACCAAGCAAGAAACAGAAAAACTAAACAGACGAATGACCAGCAACGAAATTGAATTGCTAATCAAAAAACAACCGAAGAACAAAACCCAGGACCTGATGGATTCACCTCTGAACTCTACCACACATATAGAGAAGAAATAAAACCCATTCTCCTTAACGTTTTCCAAAAAATAGAAGAGGAGGGAGTACCTCCAAACTCATTCTATGAAACCAGCATCACTCTAAACCAAAACCGGGCTAAGACCTCACCAAAAAAGAAAATTACAGACCAATACCCCTGATGAACGTAGATGCAAAAATACTCAACAAAACATTAGCAAACCGAATTCAAAAATACATCAAGAGGATCATACACCATGATCAAGTGGGATTCATCCCAGAGATGCAAGGATGGTACAACACGAAAATCCATCAACATCATCCACCACATAAAGAAAAGGAAGAACAAAAACCACATGATCACCTCCATAGATGCTGAAAAAGCATTTGACAAAATTCAGCATCCATTCATGATTAAAACTCTCAAGAAAATGGGTTGTTGCTTTCCTATACACGAATGATGAACTAACAGAAAGAGAAATCAGAAAAACAATTCCATTCACAACTGCATCAAAAAGAATAAAGTACCTCAACATCATAAAGGTCATAAATGCAAACCCATGGCTAACATCATACTTAACGGCGAGACGCTGAAAGCTTTTCATCTGAGATCGGGAACAAGACAGGGATGCCCACTCTCTCCACTGTTATTCAACATTGTACTGGAGGTCCTAGCACAGCAATCAGACAAAACAAAGACATACAAGGCATCCAGATTGGCAAAGAAGAAGTCAAATTGTCGCTATTTGCAGATGACATGATACTGTACATAAAAAACCCTAAAGACTCCACTCCAAAACTACTAGAACTAATATCTGAATTCAGCAAAGTTGCAGGATACAAAATTAACACACAGAAATCTGTTGCTTTCCTATACACTAATGATGAACTAACAGAAAGAGAAATCAGAAAAACAATTCCATTCACAATTGCATCAAAAAGAATAAAATACCTAGGAATAAACCTAACGAAGGAAGTGAAAGACCTGTACTCTGAAAACTACAAGACACTCCTAAGAGAAATTAAAGAGGACACTAACAAATGGGAATGCATCCCATGCTCTTGGCTAGGAAGAATAAATATTGTCAAAATGGCTATACTACCTAAAGCAATCTACAGATTCAATGCAATCCCTATCAAAATACCAATAGCTTTCTTCAATGAACTGGAACAAATAATTCTAAAATTCATATAGAACCACAAAAGACCCCGAATAGCCAAGCAATCTTGAGAAGGAGGAATAAAACGGGGAATTACGCTCCCTGACTTCAAGCTCTACTACAAAGCCACAGTAATTAAGACAATTTGGTATTGGCACAAAAACAGATCCACAGACCAGTGGAACAGAATAGAAAATCCAAACATTAACCCAAACATATACAGTCAATTAATATTTGATAAAGGAGCCTTGGATATACAATGGGGAGGTGACAACCTTTACAGCAGCTGGTGTTGGAAAAACTGGACAGCTACATGTAAGAGAATGAAACTGGACTACTGTCTAGCCCCATACACAAAGGTGAACTCAAGGTGGATCAAAGACCTGAATGTAATCATGAAACCATAAAACTCTTAGAAAAAAACATAGGCAAAAATCTCTTGGACATAAATATGAGTGACTTCTTCATGAACATATCTCCCCGGGCAAGGGAAACAAAAGCACAAATGAACAAGTGGGACTATATCAACTGAAAAGCTTCTGTACAGCAAAGGACACGATCAGTAGAACAAAAAGACATCCTACAGTATCGGAGAATATATTCATAAATGTCATTTCTGATAAAGGGTTGACATCCAAAATATACAAAGAACTCATGCACCTTAAACAAAAAGCAAATAATCCAATTAAGAAATGGGCAGAGGACATGAATAGACACTTCTCTAAAGAACAACATCAGATGGCCATCAGGCACATGAAAAGATGCTCCACATCGCTAATCATCAGAGAAATGCAGATTAAAACCACAATGAGATATCACCTCACACCAGTGCGGATGGCCAGAATCCAAAAGACAAACAACAGCAAATGTTGGCAAGGATGTAGAGAAAAGGGAACCCTCCTACACTGCTGGTGGGACTGCAAATTAGTTCAGCCATTGTGGAAAGCAGTATGGAAGTTCCTCAAAAAACTCAAAATAGCAATACCATTTAACCCAGGAATTCCACTCCTAGTATTTTACCCTAAGACTGCAGGAGCCCAGTTTTAAAAAGACATATGCACCCCTATGTTTATCACAGCACCATTTACAATAGCCAAGAAATGGAAGCAACCTAAGTGTCCATCAGTAGATGAATGGATAAAGAAGATGTGGTACATATACACAATGGAGTATTATTCAGCCATAAGAAGAAAACAAATCCTACCATTTGCAACAACATGGATGGAGTTAGAGAGTATTATGCTCAGTGAAATAAGCCAAGCCGAAAAAGACAAGTATCAAATGATTTTACTCATATGTGGAATATAAGAACAAAGAAAAAAAACTGAAGGAACAAAATAGCAGCAGGCTCACGGAATCCAAGAACGGACTAATAGTTACCAAAGGGAAACGGACTGGGGAAGATGGGTGGGAAGGGAGGGAGAAGCGGGAAAAGGGGGCATTATGATTAGCACACGTAATGTTGGGGGGGCACGGGGAGGGTTGTCTAACTCAGAGAAGACAAGTAGTGATTCTATAGCATCTCTCTATGCTGATGGACAGTGACTGTAATGGGGTTGGTGGGGGGGACCTGATGACGGGGTAGTTTATTAAGCATAATATTGCACATGTAATTGTAGATTAATGGTAACAAAATAAATTATATAAAAAAATACATCAAAAAGATTATCCATCATGATTAAGTGGGGTTCATCCCAGGGATGAAAGGATGGTACATCACAGAATCCATTAACATCATCCACTACATCAACAAACAGAAGGGCAAAAACCACATGATAATCTCCATTAATGCTGAAAAAGCATTTAACAAAATTCAACATCCATTCATGATAAAAACTCTCAACAAAATGGGTATAGAGGGCAAGTACCTCAACATCATAAAGGCCATATATGACAAACCCACAGCCAACATTATACTTAACAGTGAGGAGCTGAAAGCTTTTCCTTTAAGATTAGGAACAAGACAAGGATTCTCAGTCTCCCCACTTCTATTGAACATAGTACTGGAGGTCCTAGCCACAGCAATCAGACAACACAAAGAAATAAAAGGCATCTTGATCGGCAAGGAAGAACTCAAACTGTCCTTGTTTGCAGATGATATGATATTGTACATAAAAAACCCTAAAGAATCCACTCCAAAACTCCTAGATGTAATATCCAAATTTAGCAATGTTGCAGGATGCAAAATTAATACACATAAATCTGTTCCTATACACTAATGATAAACTACCAGAAAGAGAAATCAGGAAAACAATACCATTCACAACTGCATCAAAAAGAATAAAATACCTAGGAATAAACGTAACCAAGGAAGTGAAAGACCTATACCCTCCAAACTACCAGACACTCTTAAGAGAAATTAACGAGGACACTAGTAAATATTAATTAATCCCATGCTCTTGGCTAGGAAGAATTAATATTGTCAAAATGGCCATCATGTCTAAAGCAATCTACAGATTCAATGCAATCCCTATCAAAATACCAACAGCATTCTTCAATGAACTAGAGCTAATAGTTCTAAAATTCATATGGAACCACAAAAGACCCCGAATAGACAAAGCAATCCTGAGAAGGAAGAATAAAGCAGGGGGGATTATGCTCCCCAACTTCAAGCTCTACTACAAAGCTACTGTAATCAAGACAATTTGGTACTGGCATAAGAACAGACCCATAGACCAGTGGAACAGAATAGAGAGCCCAGATATAAACTGAACCATATATGGTCAATTAATATATGATTAAGGAGCCATGGTTATTCAATGGGGAAACGACAGCCTCTTCAACAGCTGGTGTTGGCAAAACTGGACAGCTACATGTAAGAGAATGAAACTGGATTACTGTCTAAGCCTATACACAAAAGTAAACTCAGAATGGATCAATGACCTGAATGTAAGCCATGAAACCATAAAACTCTTAGAAAAAAACATAGGCAAAAATCTTTTGGACATAAACCTGGGCAACTTCTTCATGAACATGTCTCCCAGGCAAATGAAACAAAAGCAAAAATGAACAAATGGGAGTATATCAAACTAAGAAGCATCTATATAGCAAGGGATACCATCAGTAGAACAAAAAGATATCATACAGTATGGGAGAATATATTCATAAATGACATATCTGATAAGGGGTTGACATCCAAATTATATAAAGAGCTCACACACCTCAACAAACAAAAAGCAAATAAACCAATTAAAAAATGGGCAGAGGACATGAATAGACACTTCTCCAAAGAAGAAATTCAGATGGCCAACAGGCACATGAAAAGATGCTCCACATCACTAGTCATCAGAGAAATGCAAATTAAAACCACAATGAGATATCACCTCACACCAGTAAGGATGGCCAACATCCAAAAGACAAACAACAACAAATGTTGGCAAAGATGTGGAGAAAGGGGAACCCTCCTACACTCCTGGTGGGAATGTAAATTAGTTCAACCATTGTGGAAAGCAGTATGGAGGTTCCTCAAAAAACTCAAAATAGAAATACTATTTGACCCAGGAATCCCACTCCTAAGAATTTACCCTAAGAATGCAGTAGCTCAGTTTGAAAAAGACATATGCACCCCTATGTTTATCGCAGCACTATTTACAATAGCCAAGAAATGGAAGCAACCTAAGTGTCCGTCAGTAGATGAATGGATAAAGAAGATGTGGTACATATACACAATGGAATATTATTCAGCCATAAGAGGAAAACAAATCCTACCATTTGCAACAACATGGATGGGGCTACAGGGTATCATGCTCAGTGAAATAAGCCAAGCGGAAAAAGACAAGTATCAGATGATTTCACTCATATGTGGAGTATAAGAACAAAGAAAAAAACTGAAGGAACAAAACAGCAGCAGATTCACAGAACCCAAGAATGGACTAACAGTTACCAAAGGGAAAGGGACTGGGGAATGGGTGGGAAGGGAGGGATAAGGGGGCAAAAGGGCTGTTACAATTAGCACATATAATGTAGCAGGGCTGGGGGTGGTGTAGGGGGATATGGGGAAGGCAGTATAACACAGAGAAGACAAGTAGTGTTTCTATAACATCCTTCTACGCTGGTGGACAGTGACTGCAATGGGGTATGTGGTGCGGACTTGATAATAGGGGGAGTCTAGTAACCATAATGTTGCTCATGTAATTGTATATTAATAATAGCAAAATAAAAATAAAATGGTAAGGGTAAAAGATAAAAAAAGAAGTGTGATAGAGATGGATTTTGTGAGAATAATAATAATAGTATCTAACATTTATGGAGTGCTAACTGTGGGTCAGACATTGTTCCAAGTGCTTTCCAGTTAGTCTGTTCAAACCTCTAAATAAAATATCCATTTTTAAGATGAAAAACTAAGGTCATTAGAGCTAAGCAATATTTCCAAGGTCACCAAACCAGTAAGCAGCAGAGCAGAGCCAGGTCTCTAGCTGGGCCTTCTGGCTTTTACCCATGATATTTTAATTCAGCTGAATTTAAAGGAATCCACATTGGAGTTTCTGTGCAAAGCAGAGGGAGCTAGCTGACTATCAAAGATTCAAATCCTGTGTTCATAGTGGAGAATTGTTATTAGGAATCGGCTGCCCAGCCAAGGGCTATGTTTTCCAGTCCCTTTGTATCTCAGTAGAAGCATATGACTGGTTCTAGCCAATGTGAACAGAAGTGGCGTGCTTCACATTCAGGTCAAGAAACTAAGTACCTGGTGTGCCTTCCTCGTGCTCTGTTCCTCTTCCATGGAAACCCTGGAGCCCATCTATTTAAAATGGTAGTGCCATAAAATGGAAAGTGCCTGGTTCTCTGAGTGACTACTCGGAGAAGTACTGGCAAGGAGGAATATCTACAAGATTTAGCATGAAGGAAATATAAACTTTAACATGTTGAGATTTGGGGGTTGTTATGGCAGTTAGTCTATTCTTACAAATACCACATAAGCACCCATTTAAAAATTTTTATATACTCTCATTTCTTGAATAAAACTTGTAAATTTGTTGGTAAATATGTGGTTGAAATGTTCTAACCATATAAATGTTTTGGACACCGATATTAAGTAAGAAGACCTCAACACTTTTGACAAAGGCTCTGTGAAGAAACTGTTATAACTCTTTACTGATCTTTACTAAAGATGATACATTACAGCAGTACTTGACTATTCTTTTCTGCATGTGTGGTCACATCTACAAATATTTCTACATGCTGGAACTTCTTTCCCTGGACTTCCTAGAATTATCATATTAATAATCAAGAACACCCATTGGGAACTACTATGACCTGCTTCCATATTTCCTGGATCTAGATTCTGAAAAATCTGGGATAGCATATTTCTCAATGTTATGGGCTGAACTGTATCCACCCCCAGATTCATATTTTGAAGTCTTAACCCCTAATATCTCAGAATTTTATTTATTTGAGTATAGTGCTTTCAAAGAGGTAATTAAGGTAAAATATGATCATGTAGATGGGCCCTAATCCAACATGACTAGTGTCCTAATAACAGATTAAGACACAGCACGGACCAAGGGATGACCATGTATGGACACAAGAAGGTGGCCACATACAAGCCAAGGAAAGGGGCCTAAGAACATTGATCTTGGACTTCTAGCTTCCACAACTGTGAGGAAATATATTATATTGTTTAAGCCACCCAGTTTGTGGTATTTTGTTATGGCAACCAAACAAAGTAGTACCTCTCAAAAGGCCCTTTGTCCTTCAGAATCAACATTCTGCTTCTTCAAATCTCCTAAATCATTATAGGTATAATCTTGCACATTGTGGGTAGGATTCTTTGTACATGAGCCAATCTCTAAATGTGAAAACAAACGTTTTTTATTTAACGCAAACGTTAAATTATTTTTTAATTCCACAGGCAACAGCTCTTTGCTAGCGTTCTATCAAATCCCTGTCTATTAGAAGTTGTTCCTTTATTTTCCGAGGTGAGACAGGTGATCCAACTCTTCACTTAAGTCAGGAATATTCTGCCAAAGCTTCTGGTTGCATTTCAATCTTTGAATATCACTAACAGTATTAGTTAGAAAGATTGTTTCAATAATGTCACAAATTCATCAAATGCTTTCCTCCTAAATGAAAAGAGAGAGAGATCTTACCATGGTAAATATTTTCCTTCAATATTTAAGACTCTTAGGAGTATAACAGCTTTGTTGGGGATCTCTATTTTTTTATTGAAGCATCATTTATATACAATTTTATATTAGTTTCAAATATATAACACAGTGGCTCAGCAGTTACCCACATTATTAAATCCTCACCCCCACTAGTGTGGTTACTATCTGTCGATATAGAAAGATGTTACAGAATCATTGACTATACTCTCCATGCTGTACTACCATCCCCATGACCAGTGTAAATTATGACAGAATTTTTGTCCCCCTTTATCTCTGTCACTCCCCACTCACCCTCCCCCTTAGTAACCACTGGTCACTTCACAGTGTCTATGAGTCTGATGCTGTTTTGTTCTATCTGTTATGCTTTGTTTTTATAGTCCACAAGTAAGTGAAATCATATGGCATTTGTCTTTCTCCACTTAGCTTATTTCACTGAGCTTAATACCCTCTAGATCCATCCACGTTGTTGAAGATGGCAGGACTTCTTTCCTTTTATGGCTGAATAAATTCCATTTTGTATATGTACCACATTTTTATCCATTCATCCATTGATGGGCACTTAGGTTGCTTCCATATATTGGCTATTGTAAATAATGTGGTGGTAAACATAGGGGTGCATATGTCTTTTCAAATCAGGGTTTTTGTTTTCTTCAGGTAAATTCCTAGAAGTGAAATTACTGGATCAAATGGTATTCCTATTTTTAGTTTTTTGAGGAACCATAATACTGCCTTCCACAGTGGTTGCACCAATTTACATTCCCAATGTAGGAGGGTTCCCATTTCTCCACATCTTTACCAACATTTATAATTTCTTGTCTTTTGGATAGTGGCCATTCTGACTGGTGTGAGGTGATATCTCACTGTGGTTTTAATTTGCATCTCCCTGTTGATTAGCCATGTGAAGCATCTTTTCATGTGCCGGTTGCCCATTTGTATTTCTTCTTTGGAGAAGTGTCTGTTCAGTGCCTATCTTTTCATCAGGTTTTTTTGGGGGGGTGTTGAGGCATATGAGTTCTTTATATATTTGGGCTGTTAACCCCTTACGGGTGAAACATACAAATATATTCTCCTATACTGTAGGTTGCCTTTTTTGTTCTGCTGATGGTGTCCTTTGCTATACAGAAGCTTTTTAGTTTGATGTAGTCCTAGTTGTTCATTTTTTGTTTCCCTTGCCCAAGGAGATGTGTCCAGGAAAAAAGTTGCTTATTGCTTATGTTCATCTATTGATGGGCCCTTAGAGGCTTTTGCCTATGTTTTCTTCTAGGAGTTTTATGGTTTCATGAATTACATTCAGGTGTTTGATCCATTTCGAGTTTACTTTTGTGTATGGGGTTAGATTGTAATCCAGTTTCAGTCTCTTACATGTAGCTGTCCAATTTTCCCAACACCAGTTGTTGAAGAGGCTGTCTTTTCACCATTGTATATTCATGGCTCCTTTATCATATATTAATTGACCACATATGCATAGGTTTATATCTGGGCTCTCTCTTCTGTTCCACTGATCTATGGGTCTGTTGTTGTGCCAGTACCATACTGTTTTGATTACTGTAGCTTTGAAGTATAGCTTGAAATCAGGGTGCATAATCCCCCCAGCTTTGTTCTTCTTTCTCAGGATTGCTTTGGCTATTCAGGGTCTTTTATGGTTCCACATAAATTTTAGAACTATTTGTTACAGTTTGTTGAAAAATGCTTTTGGTACTTTGATAGGGATTGCATTGAATCTGAAAATTGCTTTGGTCAGGATAGCCATTATGATATCAGTTTTTCCTATCCATGAGCACAGAATAGATTTCCATTTATTGGTGTCTTCTTTAATTTTTCTCATGACTGTCTTATAGGTTTCAGAGTATAGGTCTTTCACCTCCTTGGTTAGGTTTATTCCTAGGTATTTTATTCTTTTTGAAGCAAGTATAAATGGAATTGTCTTACTGATTTCTTTTTCTGCTAATTCATTGCTATTATATAGGAACACAACAGATTTCTGTGTATTAATTTCTTATTCTGCAGCTTTGCTGAATCCAGTCAACACCTATTTTTGTTTATTTTGAAAGAGGTGGAAAGCCTTAGAAGAGCAGGTACACTAATATCAACCTTTCAGAGAGCCCACTAAAAGTATTTTATGGTCATGTCCCATTCAATTTTTATCAATCACAGAATCAAATACTTATAGATGATACCGGTGCTTTAGTATGATGAAATGACATAAGTAATTGAAAGCCTACCCTGTTCATCTTTGTAAAAAAACATGGAGAAAACAGTAATGAATATAAAATTACTTGGGAATCCATAGAACTGTAGTAATAGTATTCTTATTGTAAAGACTATTACTGAAAAAACTTCCTAAACACATCAAGTGTTTGAGAAGAAATATGGTTTAACTGTAAGATAAGGAAAAAGAACTGAATTGCATTATTCAGTTGCATTATTCATTTTGATGCTGATAAGACTGGGATAAAGTAAAGTATATGGCTTATGCAATCCCAGGTTGCACATTGACACTTTTGAATTATCAAGAAATACTTAATTAAGTAACATCACACAGCCATGCAGGTAATTTTCACAACAGCAGCTGCACTCATAGCTGGTTGAAGTGGGATTTCTCACAAATGCATTCTGCCCTTGGTAGTATGTCTGACCTCTTTTTGAGACTTCCCTGCTAGGTCCCTGAAGGTCTCCCCTCTTCCACTGCTTTCAGACATGCCCCGAACAGAGCTGAAATGGAATCCTGCCATAAATCAAGGTCCATGAATGGATACTATAAAATTCCTAATTTATATGCTACGTGGAATGTGTTCCTTTGAGAGACATAATGTGTGCAAATAGAGTAACTAGAAACCGCTGATAGAAAAGGGCTGCTTCTGCTAAGAAAGGAAGCAGCAGAAACCAGTGAGTTCCTTTCAGGTGAGTGAGTGTCCCACCAAGAAGGGCTACAGGGCTGCTGTAGAGGCCTTGTAAGAAGCGTGGTGAGGCTATCAGAACAGAAGCTGATAAATTTGTAAAGCATGTAGATGCTTGCCTTTCATTTCCAAATTGGTTTGGTGTAGCGTAGTTGTCTTTCTTGAAAGGTGTGAGAAACCATTCTGTGTAATTTGTGCCCAAACTGAAAGATATAAAAGAGTTGTACTTCCCCTTGCTTCTTTTCCTGGGCCTCTCTCTTTGGTAAAAGAGTTGATGGGAACATAAACAGAATATAAAAAGCTATGTCCCTGCATATTAATGTTACGTTCCTGGTAATCGAGTCTCCATCTTTTAGATCCTGCTAGCCTGTAGATGACATATTACTTTCACAGTTCAAATGAGAAATAAAGTTCAGCATTTTCAATGTGACGTTGATGTTAATGTGTATGTCAAATATTCCACAATTTATGGATATTTGTCCAGCTGATTATTCAAAGATTTAACTTTTAAAAAATTTATCATAAGCACTCAAGATAGAGAACCAGAATGGTGCTTATTTATACATCTCCAAATCCACTTTAAAAAATCACTTTTCGTTTGACTTGTATGTGTAATCAGTCTTAAAAGTCTTGTAATACATCAAAGAGTATGTCAGCAGAAATAAATTCAAGCAACTTTTCAGTATCTCTTGCAGCCTCAAAGGGCTAACAAATGATGCCACTTGACATTTTAATTTGTTAAACAGTATTGAGGGAAACCAGACTGTAATGTGGAACACATATTTCAAATTAAACTTTGTGGTGCTTGGTTGATGTTTATCTGAAGCATTGCATTTTAGTTGTATTAGTACAGAATTTGAGTCAATTAATTCTGAGGCTGAATTGTAAATGAAACGTGTTTTCTGTGAAAAACAGAGAAGATTGTTCCAGGAGTTTGTTAGGCTTGTGAGTCCAGAACTTTTTCTCTGACCCTACTTTTTAGAAATGCGTGTTGAAAAATCCCGATCTTTGAACCCCCCTACACTGCTGGTGGGAATGTAAGTGGGTGCAACCACTGTGGAAAGCAGTATGGAGGGTCCTCAAAAAATCTAAAAATAGAAATACCATTCAATCCAGTAATTTCACTTCTAGGAATTTACCTGAAGAAAACAAAATCCTGATTTGAAAAGATATGTGTACCCCTGTGTTTATCACCACATTATTTACAGTAGCCAAGACACGGAAGCAACCTAAGTGCCCATTAACAGATGAATGGATAAAGAAGATATGGTACATATATACAATAGAATATTATTCAGCCATTAAAAGAAAAGAAATCCTTCCATTTGCAAAAACATGGATGGATCTAGAGGGTATTATACTCAGTGAATTAATTTAAGTGAAGAAAGACAAATACCATATGATTTCATTTATTTGTGGAATATAAAAACAAAGCAAAACAGAAGGAACAAAACAGCATCAGACTCATAGACACTGAGAAGTGACTAATGGTTACCAACGGGGAGAGTTTGAGTTGGGTGGGTGGGAAGGGTGAGGGGGATAAAGGGGCACAATAAGTCACAATCACAATATAAGTTGGTCACAGGGATAATCATAATACAGCATGGAGAATACAGCCAATGATTCCATAATATTGAGTCTACTGCTGTTTTATTACTTTTGTTTTGCTTTGTTTTTATACTCCACAAATAAGTGAAATCATACGGTATTTGTCTTTCTTCATCTGGCTTATTTCACTGAGCATAATACCCTCTGGATCCATCCATGTTGTTGCAAATGGCAGGATTTCTTTTCTTTTTATGGCTGAATAATATGGAATTTATATTTAATGAGAGCTAGTGACTCAGAATTTCCAAAATCTGACAAGAGATATCAAGACAGAGAGTCAATAAGCTCTAGATTCCAAACAGGATAAATCCAAGGAAAATCACATCCAGGTACATCATAGCAAAACTATAAAAAACCAGGGACAAAGAGGTACATCTTAAAAGCATTTAGAGGGGTGAAAATCACTTTCAAAGGAACAATCAGACTAAGAGCCGCCCTTTAAACAGAAACCCTGAAAACCAGGAGACATTGCAATAACTACCTTAAAGTCCTTTTCTGGAGTACCTCCATGTGTCAATCTTTTTATCTTTTCCATTTTGTCTCAAAATAACTTTTCAAAATTGAGATATAGACCATAAACCATAAAATTCATAATTGTAAAGTGTATAATTCAGTGGTTTTTAGTATGTTTACAGTTATACAATGATCATCACTAATTCTTCTAGAACATTTTTAGCACCCAAAGGGAAACCCTCAGTTACTCTCCATTCCTTTCCCCTTGACCCCTGGAAACCACTAATTTAATTTCTGTCTATGGATTTTCCTATTCTGGACATTTCGTATAAATAGAATCATATAATATATGGCCTTTTGTGTTTGGCTTCTTTCATTTAGTATAATGCTTTTGAGGTTTCATCCATGTTGTAGCATGTATTGGTATGGCATTCCTTTTTATGGCCCAATAATATTCCATTATGTGGCTATAACATTTAAAAAATTCATGGGTTGATGGACATTTGTTTCCATTTTTGGAAAATGTATGGGTTAATTTCTGGATTTTCAGTTCTATTCTATTGATTTATATGTCCAGAAGCCAGTACCACAGTTATTTTCTTGAAAGCAGTTATGTACTTCTGGCATTTATTTGATTCTTGTCAGAACTTTTGAGAATAAAAACTCTATGTTGTATTCTTAAACACAGGTTCACTGATATATCCTGTGAATCTAGAACAGTGCTTAGGATATGGTAGATGCTCAATAAATATATGATACAGTTGAATTTGGACTTATTCTTCTGTTTTTAATCATACCTTTTTTTCTCAACTTTTGGAATATAGTTGATATACAATATTATATTGGTTTCAGATATACAATATAGTGATTTAATAATTACATACTGTTTGTAATAATTTCTAAACAGAATTTTAGAACATCTGTTAGAGGTTTTTTCAATACCTGATTTTATTTCTGTCAGTTATTCTTTGGCTATTTTATTACCTTTAATTTTTTACTTTTGCTCTTTAATTCATCATTAATTTTTCTTTCTAAATTGATAATTTTCCTAAAATTATTTATTTAATAATTTTCCCTTTATATTAATCTGTAATACTTTCATCATACATCATATGCAAGCAAATTCTCATATATAAGAGTAGGACAGGAGAAACTAACTAGAAATGGGATGGATTAGAATTTGAACTCAGACATTTCCTAATTTTTCCCACATCATCACTGTTTTCTAGACTATTTTGTCCCATGGGGCTGTCCTATTATATTAGCACCGTATATTGTTCTATATATAGAGTTAGGCTTCTCTTCTATTATTTATCTTCTATAATTTTGTGACTATCCTTGCTTGTTTTAAAAAATTTAAAAATTGAAAATCATTTCAACAACTAATATGTTTCTTTAGTATTTTAACAAACTTATTATAATAAGTTTTTGTAATGCTAGGATTTGTTTCTTTCTTATGGCTGAATAGTATACCATTGTGTATATATACCACCTCTTCTTTAACTTGGAGCAAACTGACATTTTTTTTAAAGAGTCTATTTTCTTATAGATAAGTATATGTGTCTTTCCATATATTTAAGTCTCTCAATAGGGCTAAATTTATTCCTCTTGATATTAACAAGCTACTTATTGGTATTTTTTAAACTAGTATTATAAAATAAATATTTTTTGTTACATTTTCTAGTTATATCTACTAGATGTCATTTATGAAGTGTGAAAATCATCCTCTAAAATCACTAACAAATATTTACCAACTAATATTTATTGTGTCCATTTTTAATATGGCTTTAAATGCAAATATTGTATTTTGAATATTTTAAGAGTCTGTATTTTTATGTGTAATGTGGGTGTGGGAGCTTTTTCACCTGATGATAATTCCACATATGTCTTGGTAAATCAAGACCAATAGAAATTTTGTTATTCATACAATTTAATCAAAGCATCTACTGATGGACACAGGTTGCTTCCATATCTTGGCTATTGTAAATAGTGCTGCAATAAACATAGGGGTGCATATGTTTTTTTGAATCTGAGAACTTATAATCTTTGGGTGAATTCCAAGGAGTGGGATTCCCAGGTCAAATAGTATTTCTATTTTTAGTTTTTTGAGGAACTTCCATATTGCTTTCCACAATGGTTGAACTAGCTTACATTTCCACCAGCAGTGTAGGAGGATTCCCCTTTCTCCACATCCTTGCCAGCATTTGTTGTTCCTCGTCTTTTTGATGTTGGCCATCCTAACTGGTGTGAGGTGATATCTCACTGTGGTTTTAATTCGCATTTCCCTGATAATTAGCAATGTGGAGCATGTTCTCATGTGCCTGTTGGCCATCTGAATTACTTCTTTGGAGAAGTGTCTGTTTATATCCTCCTCCGACTTTTTAATCGGGTTATTTGCTTCTTGGCTATTGAGGCAATGTGAGTCCTTTATATATTTTGGATGTTAATCCCTTGTCGGAAATGTCATTTACAAATATATTCTCCCATACTGTAGGATGCCTTTTGTTCTCCTGATGGTGTCCTTTGCTGTACAGAAACTTTTTAGCTAGATGTAGTCCCATGTATTCAGTTTTGCTTTTGTTTCCCTTGCCTGAGGAGATGCTTTCAAGAAAAAGTTGCTCCTGTTTATATTCAAGAGATTTTTGCCTATGTTGTCTTCTAATTTTATGGTTTCATGAATTACATTTAGGTCTTTGACCATTTCAAGTTTACTTTTGTGTATGGAGTTAGACAATAATCCAGTTTCATTCTCTTGCATGTAGCTGTCCAGTTTTGCCAACACCAGTTGTTGAAGAGGCTGTCATTTGTCCATTGTATATCCATGGCTCCTTTATCATATATGAATTGACCATATATACTTGGGTTTATATGTGGACTCTCTAGTCTGTTCCATTGGTTTATGGGTGTGTTCTTGCGCCAGTACCAAATTGTCTTGATTACTGTGGCTTTGTAGTAGAGCTTGAAGTCGGGGAGCATAATCCCCTCCACTTTGTTCTTCCTTCTCAGGATTGCTTTGGCTATTCGGGGTCTTTTGCGGTTCCATATGAATTTTAGAACTCTTTGCTCTAGTTCATTGAAGAATGCCATTGGTATTTTGATAGGGATTACACTGAATCTGTAGATTGCTTTAGTCAGGATTGCCATTTTAACAATATTAATTCTTCCTATTCATGAGCATGGGATGTGTTTCCATTTATTGGTATCTTCTTTAATTTCTCTCATGAGTGTCTTGTAGTTTTCAGGGTATAGATCTTTCACTTCCTTGGTTAGGTTTATTCCTAGGTATATTATTCCTTTTGATGAAATTGTGAATGGAATTTTTGTCCTGATTTCTCTTTCTGCTAGTTCATCATTAGTGTATAGGAATGCAACAGTTATAATCTGTTTATTTTAAAATTTAGAAAATACATTGCAGAAGAGGTAGTTTATGGTAATATAGTAAAAAGGAAGTACTGATTTCTAGACATCTTTTAGCAAAACTTGCTAATTCTATTGCATTTCTTGAGTAAAAACTATTAGATATCTGTTGTCCAATGAGCACATGGATGTATATAAGCACAGGGACCTGTTTTATGTAGTTCATGGCTGAAATGTACATTTGTCTGATTCCATTCTTCTGTTGTTACTCTGTACATATACACATAAGACGTGCACAAGTATGTGCATTGTTAATTTTAATTATTCAAAACACTGTTTAGTAGAAAAAAATACGTACAGGCTAAAACTAAAGTATTTGAATCAAGTTCAAGCTAGTGCCTCAAAGTATGTCAGGCTATTTTCACAATTCCTGTAGATCAACACTTGTTCTGCCTATAATAATAAAAAAGTATTGTACCATACATTAGAAAACTAGAATACATAAAATCTATTTTGCAAATACCTTGCATAGGATAAGGCTAAATTTCCTGAAATAAGAAAAGTTGTAAGTACAGTACAAAATGATATTTTCTTAAATCATTTGAGAGTGAATTGCCTGTCTGATTTCCCATCAGCACCTCATACTTTAGGGTGTATTTCCTACAACCAGGACATTCTTCTACATGCACACTATCATAAAAATTAGGAAATTACCACTGATACATTACTACCATCCAATTCCTAGACCTTGTTCAAGTTTTGCTAGATGCTCAAATAGTGTCCATCAGAGCAAAAGGATTCATTTCAGAATCATGAATTGTTTTTAACTGTCATGTATCTGTAGCCTCTTTTTGTCCAAAGTATTCTTTAATCTCTCCTTTATTTTCATGACCTTAACTCTTTTGACTGTTACAAGATAGTTGTTTGTGTAAAGTACCTCAATAGATTTTCTGATGTTTTCTCGTATTTAGCTGTGGGTTATGCATCTTAGCCTGGGACATACATTCTTCTCAGTGCATCCATTACTTAAGGAGGTATCTGCTAGGCTTGTGAACTCAAACTTTCCTGTTTTATAATTTAAAAGCATTTTGTGGGGAGCTACTTTGAAACCATGTAAATATTCCTTACCAACTGTCAATTTATCCATTTATTTTGTAGCAGTATGATTCATTG
Source organism: Smutsia gigantea (assembly GCA_032199065.1). Classification (NCBI taxonomy): domain Eukaryota; kingdom Metazoa; phylum Chordata; class Mammalia; order Pholidota; family Manidae; genus Smutsia; species Smutsia gigantea. Next base: position 45,571 of record JAVSCE010016841.1, read on the forward strand.
TTTCCTACTTTGACTAGACTGTAATTATTCTCATTCTCATTATTTTGGTTCCTTGGAGCAGAGACTGATATTTAGAAGCCAAGATCTGGGTACTAGTATGACCCTGGCTATTGGGATACTGCAGATCTCAGGCTCACTCATTGAACTGAGCTAGGGGCCATATGTAGTTATATACATGTATACTTATACTCATATCTATATTTATGTCCATGTCCAATTATGCATATTGGAAACCATAGGTCATAGTGATTCCTCCAATTCCAATTCAACACTTCAGGGCTTGTTTTAGTTTTCTACCTTTCCCTGTTTTGTAATTCCCTTTTCTGACAGAGAGAAAACTGGCTTCAATTGTCTTTAACGTATTTATTTATTTGTCTGACCCAGCATACACAACCCATCTCCATTGCCACTGCTGCTCTCTCAGTGCCCACTTTCTTCTCACTCTACATGGGCTCCAGCACCCACACCACTCTCCTGCTTCCTCTTGGATGACTTATTCACCCAACTAGGGCTGACCCCCCTTTCCCCTGGACATCCTCCTCTCAGCATTCAGGTCTGCCCCTTGGGGGGAGGCCACGTTACCCCATTAGGCTCTGAATTTCCATGCTGAGATAATCCCCTTGCAGGGGGTCACCACACTCAAGGACTGACTCACCTTGCCAAGCTGTCCCTCTGTGGGGATGACCTTCTCGCCCTGCTTAGGTCATGACACTGCAGCTGCAGATATGTTCTTGTCACTATGCTGGGGCTCTGATACCCTAGTCCACGCCATTTCCCATGGTGGGTAGGGGACACTCTCTTCATGGTAAGTGTGAGAGCTTGAGCAGGACACAGAGGGAATCCTCAAAGAGAGGCAGCCCAGTGTGGGTGTCAGCCTGAGTGGGGTAAGTGAATGCTAGACTCTGACACTCAGCATGAAGCTGCCTCCTTGAATGGCCTCCTTCCACACTGTTTAGGTTCTGACACCCTATCTGAGCTGCATGGACCGCTTCCTCACCTCTTTGAGCTCTGACACCCTGTACTCACCCTTCCACGGATATTTTCCTCACCTGTCTAGGTGCTAAAGATTGAGAATCTCTTGAGAAAGACTAAGGAGGAGGACTTGTTCCTTCAGATATTAATACTTATTATAAAGCTATGTTAATTAAGGTAGAACATTATAGAAGCGAGGGATGGCCAGATAGATTAATAACATTGAACAGTGTCAAGACACAAATACAGTCACCTATGGACACTTGATTTAAGACAAAAATGGCATGCAGAGCAGAGGGAAAAGGGTGGACTTTGATAAATGAAGCGTTAGTGTCTTGTTTAAAAAATCATTGTCTTCTATAATATCCCAAAGATATTTTTCAATATTATTACATAGAAGCTGTATTGTTTTGCCTTCACGTTAATATCTATAATCCTCTAATATTGAATTTTTATGTGCCTGTCTAGGGAAAAAATAAGTAATGTGACCCCTACACAAAAGTCTCAGGGTAGACTTCTTACATTGTGGTTAGGAACTGATTGGAAGTGTTCCAAGAGGAGCTGTAAGTTCAAGATGCAGCTTTCCTAAGTATGACCTCAGAAGTTTTAACATTCCCTTGATCCATGGGTGCTCGTCTGTGAAGAAGATGGAGGTGTGAAAGATGCAAATCAAGTGGAGCCCTTTTTGTTCAGAATTGAATAGAAAAAGGCCAGCAGGTCAAAATTACAAGCTATCATATGAGATTCTGGAAGCAAGATTTCAAGAAAAGCTTATGGCTCTGTTTCCTTAGGAAGGTAGACACTGCCATGGTGTTATTAGAGAATGGGTCCAGTAATGAGGCAGCAACAGTATTTGGCAATCAATACTTCCAACCCTACCTCTGGGAAATGGGAGTCTGGTGGAACTACTAGGTTCTCAGTGGATCTTTTTTTTTAATATAATTTATTTTATTATCATTAATCTACAATTACATGTGCAATATTATGGTTATTAAACTACCCCTTCATCAGGTCCCCCCCATCAGTGGATCTTAAGAGCATGCAGTGAAAACACTGTAGGCATTTTTGCTGATTCAAATTCACTATTAAGGCATTACTGAGAAACTAAAAAAAAAAGGGGACAATAGGTGCATTCATATATGTATATTTTTCATTATTCTACAGTATTTATTGAATATTTTAGCAAAGACTGACTGGATGCTGATCAAGTCCATCTTCTCATACTTCAAGGCCACAGCTAAACTACATTTTTGTAGCTTTACTTGGAATATGATGTGGCCAATGGAGTGGGCTAAAGTGAAGTATACCTCTCCCTGGATTGGCATATTAAATTTCACACATGAGAAGGCTCATGTGCAAGCCTAACCTCAGGAGAGGATTTCAAGAATCTAGGAGGTGGATCTGGAATCTCTGATTGACTGAAAGAGCAGGGCTTCCCAGGCTGGCCTGTAGCTGACTCTTGATATAAGAAAGATACAAACTTTGACTTTCTTAAGTCACTGAGAGTTGTGGGGTTGTTTGTTGGAGTGGTTAGCCTTCCCTGATTAATACCGATACAATGCCTATTCTGTGTTAGCCCATCATCTGTACTAGGGATACAAAGCAAACAAATAATAGACAAGCTTCCTGCTCTCACAGAACATGTTATAGAAGGAGAAACAATAAACAGTGATTACTTACATTCATATGGTGCTTTACAGTTTACAAAGTGCTTTCATAGGCATCAACTCATTTGATTTTCATTACAATATTTATAGATGAAGAAACAAAAGCTGAAAGAGTTTAAGTGCTTTGCACAAGACAGAGTTGGAAACCAGACACATGGAGCAGAGTTTTCTGATTCCCAGACTATTGTTCATACTATGTTTCTCAATTATGATAATATGACAGAGTAAGGAGAGTGCTAGTCTTTATCAGAAAATTCCATTATTCAATTTAATTTTCAACACAGGATATTATACAGAAATATAAGAATCTTTATGGCAGCACTGATTGTAAGAGACTGAAGTGGAAAAAGAAGTAAATGTCCATCAACAGGTATAATATTCAGAGAAAAGAACAGTGTATGGTAGGGAATATAAACAAACTAGAGTTCTTTCAGCAAAGATGAATCTGACAATCCTCATGAAGAATGCTGAAGGTAAGATGAGGACTATTACAGTATAAAGTCATTATAAAGTTTGAAGGTACTCAAGGGAATAATAAACACTGAGTTTAGGATAAGGACTCCCTTGCAGGAGAGGAGGATGATACTGGGGAGGGTTATACCAAGGACTTCAGCTATATTGGCCATATTCTACTCTTATGATGTGTGGTAGGTACATTATTTTGGATTATCTTCCATTTGTCCCCCCAGATCCATTTTCCACCCTCATCAATGGGGTCCTCTGCCCTAAGAGGCTGATTTGTATGGTCCACTCCAAATCCATGGGCTCCTTATCCTTTCAGCTTTGGGAGGATTCTAAGGAGGGAAGAGAATGAGGTCTCAGGTTCATGATTGTAAAGTGGCTAGCCGGTTTCTCCTAAACAAAGGTCATGCTCCTGCTAGAGGTCCCCTACTGCAGCTTACTGTGGGTTTGGGTATTTTCCCAGTCTCCTCACTCCGTCAGGCGTAGAAGTGGAAATGTTCCTCCATTGTTAACTCTCAATTACTGCACCTTTCCTTATGGTTTTCCAAGGCACTGATTTTAATTCTTGCAATTAAGTAAAAATAATTAAGTAAAAAAGCAGTTAAGGAAAAGGAAAAGTAATCTTTCCTTTTAATTGTTCTTTAGGTCCAATCCAACCCAGGGTCAAATGTTACATTTCATTGTCATGTCTCCTTAGTCTAGATCTAGAACAGTCCCTCAAATCTTTCCCTGTCTTTGGGACATTGACATTTTGAAGACGACAGGTCAATTATATTGTATATTGTATATTGTGGGTTTGTCGGATATTTCTTCATGATTAGAATCAATTAAGCATTTTTCACAAGAACATCACAGATGTACTGTGTTCTCAGTGTTTCACATCAGGGGATGCACAAAATCGATTTGTCCCATTACTGCTAATTTTAACTTTGATAACAGTTGAGAGTACCTGCAAGCTTTCTCCACAGTGAAGTTATTTTTTTGCCTTTTTAAATGATAAATATTTTTTAGGAAGCTACACTGGGACTGTGTAAATATCCTGTTCCTTAACAAACTTTCATTCAATTGTTTGAGCATCCATTGATGATTCTTGCCTGAATAAATTACTATAACGGTTGTCAAATGGTGATACTCTAATTTCATTACTCCCTCCATGTTTATTGCCATTCTATATTGTATCGAAGAGCTTACTTTTTCCCTCACTTATTTATTTATGTATTTTATTTAGTATAGGCTCATGGATTACTTTTTTTTAATGGGTTATAATCTGATACTATCTTCATTTATTCTTATGTTCAAATTGCTTCCAGTTTGGTCATTGTGGGCCCTTTTAAATTAGCTATGGTGTCTTTTTATAATCTCCATCACTTTTGGGCTCTGTGTTATATTCTGGTACAATAAGACTTTCCAGAGTTATATTGTACTTTCTCCGCTCTGGGCCTGGAACGAGAACGCTTCTCCAACAAGTACTGATTCCTTTTCATGGAGAGTGGAATTTAGAAACGAAGATCTGGAAATGAGGTGTGCTTATCACCATTAGGACCTTTTAGTGTTAGAGCTTTATACACACACACACACAGTCTATAACAGCTATCAAAACCTTAAATATACATGAATAATTCTAATTGCAATACAACACCACATGGTTCATTCTAGCTTTCATCCTTTCCATATTTGTAACTGCCCCTCAGACAATGAAAAACTTGGTTCTCATTATCCTTAACTTAGCTATTTACTCATTTCTCCTTTATGTACCAAGACCCTGGTCTCCTTGACTGTCTCCTTAGCTTTGGCCTTGGAGGTCCCACAGATCCCCTTACTGCTGTTTCCTTGGCCCTAACTCGGTAGGCTCTGGCCACCACTTTAACATGGACTCTGGCTCTGTAGGCCACATCAGTGAAGGACTTCAAGCAGAGGAAATGCATGATCAGATTTGTCTCTTACAAATATCAGCTTGAAGTTAGAGTAGATTCAATGGATTAGGGGCAGTTAAGAGACTACTGTAATAGTCTAAGCAAAGGCTTAAAAGGGTGTAAACTAAATCTGAAGCCATAGGAATACAGAGAACACATACAAGAAATATTCAGAGGATAAACTCTATAGGACAGAGTGATTAATCTGATGTGGGGGATGAGGAAGAGGAGGGGGCCTAATTAAAAAAAAATTTTTTTATTAAGGCATTATCGTTTATACTCTTATGAAGGTTTCACATGAGAAAACAATGTGGTTATTACATTTACCCATATTATCAAATCCCCACCCATACTCCAATGCAGTCACTGTCCTTCAATGTAGTAAGATGCCACAGATTCACTATCTGCCTTCTCTGTGCTACACTGTTTTCCCAGTGACCCCCCACACCATGTGTACCAAACATAATACCCCTCAGTCCCCTTCTCCTGCCAACCCACACTTCTCCACTTTGGAAACCACTAGTTCCTTCTTAAAGTCTCCGAGTCTGCTGCTTTTTTGTTCCTTCAGTTTTGCTTCGTTGTTATATTCCACAAATGAGGGAAATCATTGGCACTTGTCTTTCTCTGCCTGGCTTATTTCACTGAGCATAATATCCTCCAGCTCCATCCATGTTCTTGCAAATGGTAGGATTTGTTTCTTTCTTATGGCTGATTAGTATTCCATTGTGTATATGTACCACATCTTCTTTATCCATTCACCTATTGATGGCCACTTAGGTTGCTTCCATATCTTGGCTATTGTAAAAAGTGCTGTGATAAACATAGGGGTGCATATGTCTTTTTGAATCTGAGAAGTTGTATTCTTTGGGTAAATTCCAAGGATTGGAATTTCAGGGTCAAATAGTATTTCTATTTTTTGTTTTTTGAGGACCCTCCATATTGCTTTCCACAATGGTTAAACTAGCTTACATTCTCACCAGCAGTGTAGGAGGGTTCCCCTTTCTCTGCATCGTCACCAACATTTGTTGTTCTTAGTCTTTTGGATGGTGGCTATCCTTACTGGTGTGAGGTGACATCTCATTGTGCTTTTAATTTGCATTTCCCTGATGATTAGTGATGTGGGCATCTTTTCATGTGTCTGTTGGCCATCTGAATTTCTTCTTTGGAGAACTGTCTCTTCATATCCACTGCCCATTTTTTAATTGGCTTATTTGTTCTTTGGGTGTTAAAGCATGTAAGTTCTTTATATATTTTGGATGTTAACCCCTTGTCAGATATATCATTTACAAATATATTCTCCCATACTGTAGGATGCCTTTTTGTTCTGTTGATGGTGTCCTTGGCTGTACAGAAACTTTTTAGTTTGATGTAGTCCCATGAGTTCATTTTTGCTTTTCTTTCCCTTACTTGAGGAGATGTGTTCAGAAAGAAGTTGCTCATGTTTACACTCAGAAGATTTTTGCCTATGTTGTCTTCTAAGAGTTTTATGGTTTCATGACTTACATTCAGATCTTTGATCCATTTTGAGTTTACTTTTGTGTATGTGATTAAACAATAATCCAGTTTCATTCTCTTGCATGTAGTTGTCCAGTTTTGCCAACACCAGCTGTTGAAGAGGCTGTCATTTCCCCATTGTATGTCCATGGCTCCTTTATCATATATGAATTCACCGTATATGGTTGGGTTTATATCAGGGCTCTCTAGTCTGTTCCATTGGTCTATGGGTCTGTTCTTGTGCCAGTACCAAATTGTCTTGATTAGTATGGCTTTGTAGTAGAGCTTGAAGTTGGGGAGCATAATCCCCCCAGCTTTATTCTTCCTTCTCAGGATTGCTTTGGCTATTTGGAGTCTTTTGTGGTTCCATATGAATTTTAGAATGATTTTCTCTAGTTCGTTGAAGAATGCTGTTGGTATTTTGGTAGGAATTGCACTGAATCTTTGCTTTAGGCAGGATGGCCATTTTAACAATATTAATTCTTCCTATCCATGAGCATGGATGTGTTTCCATTTATTGGTATCTTCTTTAATTTCTCTCATAAGTGTCTTGTAGTTTTCAGAGTATAGGTCTTCACTTCCTTGATTAGGTTTATTCCTAGGTATTTTATTCTTTTCTATGCAACTGTGAATGGAATTGTTTTCCTGATTTCTCTCTCTGCTGGTTCATTGTTAGTGTATAGTAATGCCACAGATTTCTGTATGTTAATTTTGTATCCCACAACTTTGCTGAATTCTGATATTAGATCTAGTAGTTTTGGAGTGGATTCTTTAGGGTTTTTTATGTATAACATCATGTCATCTGCAAACAGGGACAGTTCAACTTCTTCCTTGCCAATCTGGATGCCTTTTATTTCTTTGTGTTGTCTGATTGCCCTGGCTGAGACCTCCAGTACTATGTTGAATAGAAGTGGGGAGAGTGGGCATACTTGTCTTGTTCCCAATCTTAAAGGAAAAGCTTTCAGCTTCTCGCTGTTAAGTATAATGTTGGCTGTGGGTTTGTCATATATGGCCTTTATTATGTTGAGGTACTTGCCCTCTGTACCCATTTTGTTGAGAGTTTTTATCATGAATGGATGTTGAATTTTGTCAAACGCTTTTTCAGCATCTATGGAAATGATCATGTGGTTTTTGTCCTTCGTTTTGTTGATGTGGTGGATGATGTTGATGGATTTTCGAATGTTGTACCATCCTTGCATCCTTGGAATAAATCCTACTTGATCATGATGGACGATCCTTCTGATGTATTTTTGAATTCGGTTTGCTAATATTTTGTTGAGTATTTTTGCATCTATGTTCATCAGGGATATTTGTCTGTAATTTTCTTTTTTTGGGGGTGTCTTTGCCCGGTTTGGTATAAGAGTAATGCTGGCCTCATAGAATGAGTTTGGAAGTATTCCCTCTTCTACTCCTTGGAAAACTTTAAGGAGGATGGGTATTAGGTCTTCACTAAATGTGTCGTAAAATTCAACGGTGAAGCCATCTGCTCCAGGCGTTTTGTTCTTAGGTAGGTTTTTGATTACCAGTTCAATTTCGTTGCTGGTAATTGGTCTGTTGAGATATTCTGTTTCTTTCTGGGTCAGTCTTGTAAGATTGTATTTTTCTAGAAAGTTGTCCATTTCTTCTAGGTTATCCAGTTTGTTAGCATATAATTTTTCATAGTATTCTCTAATAGTTCTTTGTATTTATGTGGTGCCGTAGTGATTTTTCCTTTCTCATTTCTGATTCTGTTTATGTGAGTAGACTCACTTTTTTTCTTGATAAATCTGGGTAGGGGTTTATATAGTTTATTTTCTCAAAGAACCAACTCTTGCTTTCATTGATCCTTTCTATTGTTTTATTCTTCTTGATTTTATTTATTTCTGCTCTAATCTTTATTATGTCGCTCCTACTACTGACTTTGGGTCTCATTTGTTCTTCTTTTTGCAGTTTCATTAATTGTGAGTTTAGACTGCTCAGATGGGATTGTTCTTCTTTCCTGAGGTAGGCCTGTATTGCAATATATTTTCCTCTTAGCACGGCCTTCGCTGTGTCCCACAGATTTTTTGGTGTTGAATTACTGTTGTCATTTGTCTCCATATATTGCTTGATCTCTGTTTTTATTTGGTCATTGATCCATTGGTTATTTAGGAGAATGTTGTGAAGCCTCCATTTGTTTGTGGGATTTTTCATTTTCTTTGCATAATTTATTTCTAGTTTCATACCTTTGTGGTCTTAGCAACTCGTTGGTACAATTTCAATCTTTTTGAATTTACCAATCTCTTTTTGTGGCCTAGTTATATGATCTAGTCTTGAAAAAGTTCCAAGTGCACTTGAGAAGAATGTGTATTCTGCTGCTTTTGAGTGTAGAGTTCTGTAGATGTCTGTTAGGTCCATCTGTTCTAATGTGTTGTCCCTTATTTATTTTCTGTCTGGTTGATCTGTCCTTTGGTGTGAGTGGTGTGTTGAAGTCTCCTAGAATGAATGCGTTGCATTCTATTTCCCCTTTTAATTCTGTTAGTATTTGTTTCCCATATGTAGGTGCTCCTTTGTTAGGGGCATAGATATTTATAATGGTTATATCTTCTTGTTGGATTGACCCTTTTATCATTATGTAATATTTTTCTTTGTCTCTTGTGACTTTCTTTGTTTTGAAGTCTATTTTGTCTGATACAAGTACTGCAACACCTGCTTTTTAATCCACATTAATTGCATGAAATGTCTTTTTCCATCCCTTCACGTTTAGTCTGTGTATATCTTTGGGTTTAAAGTGAGTCTCTTGTAGGCAGCATATACATGGGTCTTGTTTTTTTATCCATTCAGTGACTTTATGTGTTTTGATTGGTTCATTCAGTCCATTTACATTTAGGGTGATTATGGATAGGTATGTACTTACTGTCATTGCAGGCTTTCGATTCTTGGTTACCAAAGGTTCAAGGTTAACTTCCTTACTATCTAAGAGTCTAACTTAACTCACTTAATATGCTATTACAAACACAATCTAAAGGTTCTTTTTTTTCTCCTCCTTTTCTTCCTCCTCCATTCTTTATATATTAGGTATCATATTCTGAACTGTTTGTCTATCCCTTGATTCACTTTGCGGATAATTTAATTTTGCATTTTCTTATTAATTAGCTGTTCTACTTTCTTTACTGTGGTTTTATTACCTCTTATGACAGCTATTAAATCAAAGGAACACTTCCACCTATAGCAGTCCCTCCAAAATACACTGTAGAGATGGTTTGTGGGAGGTGAGTTCTCTCATCTTTTGCTTATGTGGGAATTGTTTAATCCCTCCTTCAAATTTAAATGATAATCTTGCCAGATAAAGTAATCTTGGTTCAAGGCCCTTCTGCTTCATTGCATTAAATACATCATGCCACTCCCTTCTGGCCTGTAAGGTTTCTGTTGAGAAGTCTGATGATAGCCTGATGGGCTTTCCTTTGTATGTGATCTTATTTCTCTCTCTGGCTGGTTTTAATAGTCTTTCCTTATCCTTGATCTTTGCCATTTTAATTACTATATGTCTTGGTGTTGTCTTCCTTGGGTCCCTTGTGTTGGGAGATCTGTGCACCTCCATGGCTTGAAAGACTATCTCCTTCCCCAGATTGGGGAAGTTTTCAGTAATCACCTCCTCAAAGACATTTTCTATCCCCTTTTCTCTCTCTTCTTCTTCTGGGATGCCTATAATGCAAATATTTTTCTGTTTGGATAGGTCACACAGTTCTCTCAATATTCTTTCATTCTTAGAGATCCTTTTTTCTCTCTGTGCCTCAGCTTCTTTGTATTCCTGTTCTCTAGTTTCTATTTCATTTATCGTCTCCTCCACCATATCCAATCTGCTTTTAAAACCCTCCATTGTGCTCTTCAATGATTGGATCTCAACGGGAATTCATTCCTGAGTTCTTGAATATCTTTCCGTATCTCCATGAGCATGGTAATGATTTTTATTCTGAACTACCTTTCAGGAAGAGTCATGAGGTCAATGTCATTTAAATATTTCTCAGGAGTTGTATTAATAATCTTACTCTGAACCAGGTGCCTTTAGTGTTTCATATTTGTGTTTGGAACCTTCTAGTGCCCAGAAGCTCTACTCTCTGGAGCTGCTCAGCCCCTGAAGCAATGTAGGGGATTGCAGGGGAGTAGTATTGGTGCCTGGGGGGAGGAAAGAGCTGTTTCCTGCTTCCCGGCTGCTATGCCTGTCTCCACTGCCTGAACCAGTGAGCTGAGCACAGAGCTATAAGCCTCTATGCTTTGCGTTTGTAGTTGCTATAGACAGATCTTCCCTCTGGCTGACCTACAGCCAGGGTAGGGTTTGCCGGTTTGCAAGCCAGGTGGGGCTGACCAGGAGAAAGGCACAGTAGGCTGCCTATCACAGAGGGGGTTCTTGGAGCTGTGTAGGCAGCCAGGGAGCTGGAGCACCTAAAGATTGTGAAAGCTCCCTACCTGCTGGGCAGAGTGCCCATGGTCAATTTTGTCTACCTGTCCTTTCTCCTGAACAGTAAGCTCTGTGCAATCTTTGCCCCTTTACCAGCCTTCTTGCTAAGGGCTTCCTTGGTAGGAAGTCTCTCAGATTGCCCGCCTTTCTTTTGTCCCAGAGCAGCTGGATATGGATCCCTGCTTTCCACAAGCAGGTGGAATCTCAGTCTCTCCAAGAATTCTGCCTGTCTTAGCTTTCCAACTCCCCAGTTACAAGAGTATCATGCAAGCACCATGAAATGTAGGTTTGTGCTCCTACAACAGATCTCCAGAGTTAGGTATTCAGCAGTCCCAGGTCTCCACTCCCTCCCTGCTCCATTTCTCTTCCTCCTGCCTGTGAGCTGGGGTGGGGGAAAGGCTTGGGTCCTGCTGGGCCACAGCTTTAGTAAGTTACCCTGTTCTGTGAGGTCTGGTCTTGTCTCCAGGTGTATGCAGTTTGGCGCAGTGTCACCTCTCACGTCTCCATCTTTAATCTCCCCACTCGAAAGGGGTCTAATTTTTAACTTGGGAGAGAAAAGTAGACATATGATGTCACTAAGCAAGTTAGGGAGTCCAGGAGAAAACCATTTAAAGGGCCAAATCGGGTAAACAGAAGATCATTGTTTCTTCATGGTCATGTTGAATTTCAACTGTCTGTGAACACTGGAAAAGTAGTACCTAGTTGGGCAGAGGTTTTGGGCACAGGCCTAAACACTATCGCAAAAGTGCTTTTCTCTGTGCAGAAGTCCAGGAAAGCAAACGACCTCCTAGGCCAAAGATTTCAAGAAATGCCAAGTTCTCATCTGAGAGTCTGAAGTCCGTTCTTCCTCCTGGAAGTCAGTTGGCTGAACTCTGCCCGCAGCCAGAAGGGCGGTCTTAGGAAGTTTATCTCACTCAACAGCTTGTTCTGTGGGGATAAAAAGGATGAAGGAAGGAGCTGACAGCAAAGCTAACTGGTCAGAATCACAGATGGGGCTCTTATGCACTTGCACAAAATCTGTCCAATTAAATTATCACAAAACTCTTTGAGGTAGGCACTCTAACCTATATTTTTCAGATATGGAAAATGAGGTTAAACAAGTTGCTCATGGAAACATGAGGGAGGGGAGCTGGAGGCAGAGGTTCCAACTAGGCCTGTCTATCTTTTTTTTTCTTTTGAATTTTTTTTAATATAATGTATTTTATTATCATTAATCTACAATTACATGGGCAATATTATGGTTATTAAACTACCCCTCCATCAGGTCCCCCCCACCAACCCCATTACAGTCACTGTCCATCAGCGTAGTGAGATGCTATAGAATCACTACTTGTCTTCTCTGAGTTGTACTGCCCTCCCCGTGCACCCCCCAACATTATATCTGCTAATCGTAATGCCCCTTTTTCCCTCTTATTCCTTTCTTCCCGCCCATTTTCCCCAGTCCCTTTCCCTTTGGTAACTATTAGTCCGTTCTTGGGCTCTGTGAGTCTGCTGCTGTTTTGTTCCTTCAGTATTTTTTCTTTGTTCTTATACTCCACATATGAGTGAAATCATTTGATACTTGTCTTTTTCAGCTTGGCTTATTTCACTGAGCATAACACCCTCTAGCTCCATCCATGTTGCAAATGGTAGGATTTGTTTTCTTCTTATGGCTGAATAATATTCCATTGTGTATATGTACCACCTCTTCTTTATCCATTCATCTACTGATGGACACTTAGGTTGCTTCCATTTCTTGGCTATTGTAAATAGTGCTTCAATAAACATAGGGGTGCATCTGTCCTTTTCAAATTGGGCTGCTGCATTCTTAGGGTAAATTCCCAGGAGTGGAATTCCTGGGTCAAATGGTATTTCTATTTTGAGTTTTTTGAGAAAACTCCATACTGCTTTCCACAATGGTTGAACTAATTTGCAGTCCCACCAGCAGTGTAGGAGGGTTCCCTTTTCTCTACATCCTCGCCAACATTTGTTGTTGTTTGTGTTTTGGATGTTGGCCATCCTCACTGGTGTGAGGTGATATCTCATTGTGGTTTTAATCTGCATTTCTCTGATGATTAGCGATGTGGAGCATCTTTTCATGTGCCTGTTGGCCATCTGAATTTCTTCTTTAGAGAAGTGTCTATTCATGTCCTCTGCCCATTTCTTAATTGGATTATTAGCTTTCTGTTTGTTAAGGTGCATGAGTTCTTTATATATTTTGGATGTCAACCCTTTATCAGATACATTATTTATGAATATATTCTCCCATACTGTAGGATGTCTTTTTGTTCTACTGATAGTGTCCTTTGCTGTACAGAAGCTTTTCAGCTTGATATAGTCCCACTTGTTCATTTTTGCTTTTGTTTCCCTTGCCCGGGGAGATATGTTCATGAAGAAGTCGCTCATGTTTATGTCCAAGAGATTTTTGCCTATGTTTTTTTCTAAGAGTTTTATGGTTTCATGACTTACATTCAGGTCTTTGATCCACCTTGAGTTTACCTTTGTGTATGGGGCTAGACAGTAGTCCAGCTTCATTCTCTTACAGGTAGCTGTCCACTTTTTCCAACACCAGCTGCTGAAGAGGCTGTCATCTTCCCATTGTATATCCAAGGCACTTTTATCAAATATTAATTGACTGTATATGTTTGGGTTGATGTTTGGATTTTCTATTCTGTTCCACTGGTCTGTGGGTCTGTTTTTGTGCCAATACCAAATTCTCTTGATTACTGTGGCTTTGTAGTAGAGCTTGAAGTCAGGGAGTGTAATTCCCCCTGTTTTATTCCTCCTTCTCAGGATTGATTTGGCTATTCAGCGTCTTTTGTGGTTCCATATGAATTTTAGAATTATTTGTTCGAGTTCATTGAAGAAAGCTCTTGGTAGTTTGATAGGGATTGCATTGAATCTGTAGATTGCTTTAGGTAGTATAGCCATTTTGACAATATTTATTCTTCCTAGCCAAGAGCATGGGATGCATTTCCATTTGTTAGTGTCCTCTTTAATTTCTCTTAGGAGTGTCTTGTAGTTTTCAGAGTACAGGTCTTTCACTTCCTTCGTTAGGTTTATTCCTAGGTATTTTATTCGTTTTGATGCACTTGTGAATGGAATTGTTTTTCTGAATTCTCTTTCTGTTAGTTCATCATTAGTGTATAGGAAAGCAACAGATTTCTGTGTGTTAATTTTGTATCCTGCAACTTTGCTGAATTCAGATATTAGTTCTAGTAGTTTTGGAATGGAATCTTTAGGGTTTTTTAATGTACAGTATCATGTCATCTGCAAATAGTGACAATTTGACTTCTTCTTTACCAATCTGGATGCCTTGTATGTCTTTGTTTTGTCTGATTGCTGTGGCTAGGACCCCCAGTACTATGTTGAATAACAGTGGAGAGAGTGGGCATCCCTGTCTTGTTCCCGATCTTAGATGAAAAGCTTTCAGCTTCTCGCTGTTAAGTATGATATTAGCTGTGGGTTATTCATATACAGCCTTTATGATATTGAGGTACTTGCCGTCTATACCCATTTTGTTGAGAGTTTTAATCAGGAACGGATGCTGAATTTTGTCAAATGCTTTTTCAGCATCTATGGAGATGATCATGTGGTTTTTGTTCTTTTTGTTGATGTGGTGGATGATGTTGATGGATTTTCGAATGTTGTCCCATCCTTCCATTCCTGGGATGAATCCCACTTGATCATGGTGTATGATCCTCTTGATGTATTTTTTAATTCGGTTTGCGAATATTTTGTTGAGTATTTTTGCATCTACGTTCATCAGGGATATTGGTCTGTAATTTTCTTTTTTGGTGAGGTCTTTGCCCGGTTTTGGTATTAGAGTGATACTGGCTTCATAGAATGAGTTTGGATGTATTCCCTCCTCTTCTATTTTTCGGAAAACTTTAAGGAGATTCGGTGTTATTTCTTCTCTATATGTCTGGTAGAATTCAGAGGTGTATCCATCAGGCCCGGGGGTTTTGTTCTTGGGTAGTTTTTTGATTACCAATTCGATTTCGTTGCTGGTGATTGGTCTGTTTAGTTTTTCTGTTTCTTGCTTGGTCAGTCTTAGAAGGTTGTATTTTTCTAAGAAGTTGTCCATTTCTTCTGTTTTCCAGCTTGTTAGCATATAGATTTTCATAATATTCTCTTATGATTCTTTGTATCTGTGGGGTCCGTCGTGATTTTTCCTTTCTCATTTCTGATTGTGTTTATGTGTGTAGATTCTCTTTTTCTCTTAATGAGTCTGGCTAGGGGTTTATATATTTTGTTTATTTTTTCAAAGAACCAGCTCTTGGTTTTATTGATTGTTTCTATTGTTTTATTCTTCTCAATTTTATTTATTTCTTCTCTAATCTTTATTATGTCTCTCCTTCTGGTGACTTTGGGCCTCATTTGTTCTTCTTTTTCCAATTTCAGTAATTGTTTCTTTAGACTATTCATTTGGGAATGTTCTTCTTCTTTAAATAGGCCTGGATTGCAATATACTTTCCTCTTAGAACTGCCTTTGCTGCGTCCCACAGAAGTTGCGGCTTTGTGTTGTTGTCATTAGTCTCCATATATTCTTGAATTTCTGTTTTGATTTGGTCGTTAACCCATTGATTAATCAGGAGAGTGTTGTTAAGTTTCCATGTATTTGTGAGCCGTTTTGATTTCTTTCTAAAATTTATTTCTAGTTGTATACCTTGGTGATCTGAGAAGTTGGTTGGTAGGATTTCAATATTTTTGAAATTACTGAGGTTCTTTTTGTGGCCTAGTATGTGGTCTATTCTGGAAAATGTTCCATGTGCACTTGAGAAGAATGTGTATCCTGTTGCTTTTGGGTGTAGAGTTCTGTAGATGTCTGTTAGGTCCATCTGTTCTAGTGTGTTGTTCAGTGCCTCTGTGTCTTTACTTATTTTCTGTCTGGTTGATCTGTCCTCTGGAGTGAGTGGTGTGTTGAAGTCTCCTAAGATGAATGCATTGCTGTGTATTTCCTCCTTTAATTCTGTTAGTATTTGTCTCACATATGCTGGCGCTCCTGTGTTGGGTGCATATATATTTATAATGGTTATATCTTCTTGTTGGACTGACCCCTTTATCATTATGTAATGTTCTTCTTTATCTTTTGCTACTTTCTTCGTTTTGAAGTCTATTTTGTCTGGTACAAGTACTGCAACACCTGCTTTTTTCTCTTTGTTGTTTGCATGAAATATCTTTTTCCATCCCTTCACTTTTAGTCTGTGTATATCTTTGGATTTGAGGTGAGTTTCTTGTAGGCAGCATATAGATGGGTCTTGCTTTTTTATCCATTCTGTTACTCTGTGTCTTTTGATTGGTGCATCCAGTCCATTTACATTTAGGGTGATTATTGATAGGTATGTACTTATTGCCATTGCTGGCTTTAGATTTGTGGTTACCAAGGGTTCAAGGGTTGCTTCTTTACTATCTAACAATCTAACTTAAGTTTCTTGTTAAGTTATTGTAAACACAGTCTCTTTCTTTATTTCTCTCCCTTCTTATTCCTCCTCCTCCATTCTTTCTATAATAGGTGTTTTATTCTTTGCCTTTAGTTAGTATTTGGATGGTCTGCTTTCTTTGCTATGATTTTATTTTCTCTAGTGACATCTTTTTAGCCTTAGGTGTGCTCCTTCTAGAGCAGTCCATTTAAGATATCCTGTAGTGGTGGTTTATGAGAGGCAAACTCTCTCAACTTTCGTTTGTCTGGAAATTGTTTAATCCCTCTGTCATATTTAAATGATAATTGTGCTGGATACAATATTCTTGGTTCGAGGCCCTTCTGTTTCATAACGTTAAATATATCATGCCATTCTCTTCTGGCCTGTAAGGTTTCTGTTGAGAAGTCTGATGATAGTCTGATGGGTTTTCCTGTGTAGGTGATCTTTTTTCTCTCTCTAGCTGCTTTTAATACCCTGTCTTTATCTTTGATCTTTGCCATCTTAATTATTATGTGTCTTGGTGTTGTCTTCCTTGGGTCCCTTGTGTTGGGAGATCTATGAGCTTCGGTGGACTGCGAGACTACTTCCTTCCCCAGCGAGGGAAAGTTTTCAGCAATTATTTCTTCAAAGACACTTTCTATCCCTTTTTCTCTCTCTTCTTCCTCTGGTACTCCTATAATGCGAATATTGTTCCGTTTGGATTGGTCACACAGTTCTCTTAATATTCTTTCATTCCTAGAAATCCTTTTATCTCTCTCTGCCTCAGCTGCTCCGTACTCCTGTTCTCTGTTTTCTATTCCATTAACAGTCTCTTGCATCTCATCCATTCTGCTGTTAAGCCCGTTGATCGCTTGTCTGATTTCTGCATTGTATTTCCTCAGTTCCCTCACTTCCTCCCT